>CAUYQV010119673.1:0-44374 GCA_963574575.1 Galagoides demidoff | reverse complement strand
CGGTTGCCGTGAGCCGTGCCCCCCTGCCCCACACCGGAGGCCAACAAACTGAGACACTGTCACAAAAGAAAAAAAAAGCATACAACACTTTAACTTTTTTTTTTTTTTTTTTTTTTGGAGAGAATCTTACTTTGTCACTCTCAGTAGAGTGCCATGATGTCACAGCTCACAGCCACCTCAAACTCTTGGGCTTATGTGATTCTCTTACATTAGACTTCCAAGTAGCTAGGAGTACAGGTGCCTACCACAACACTGGCTATTTTTTGGTTGTAATTGTCATTGTTGTTTGATAGACCCAGGCTGGATTCGAACCACATACACAGTCCTGTGTATGTGGCTGGCGCCCTAGCCACTGAGCTACAGGCACCGAGCCCTCTTTAACCTTTTTATTAGGAACATTTCAAACATACATAATTAGAGAAATTATTAGAATAAACCCCAACTCATGGTCACTTTTGTTTTCAAAAGTAGGTAAAGTTGCCCTTGCTAAAGTGCTGTGGTGTCATAGCTCACAGCAAACTCTAACTCTTGGGCTCAAGGGATCTTCTTGCCTCCTTTTTTCTATTTTCAGTACACATGGCGAGGGGTCTCGCTCAGGCTGGTATTGAACTCATGAGCTCAGGCGGTCCATCTGCCTCAGTCTCTTAGAGTGCTATCCACCCACTTCTTCTTTGCTCCTCAGATTTTTTTTTTTTTTTTTGTAAGTGGAGTCTTGCTCTGTCATCTCAGCTAGAGGAGTGCAGTGCTGTGATCATAGCTCACGGCAACCTCAAACTCCTGGGCTTAAACAATCTTCATTCCTCAGTCCCCCCACCCTGTAATTGGGGCTACAGGAAGGAGCCACCATGCCTGGCCAATTTTTCTACTCTAAGTAGAGGCAGGGTCTCACTTTGCTCAGGCTGGTCTTAAACTCCTGAGCTCAAGCAATCCAGTCACTTTGGCATCCTGGAGTGCTAGCATTATAGGCGTGAGGCACCATGCCCAGCCTACTCAGTTTACTTTAAAGCAAATCCTAGACATTAATTATTTGTCCTGCAAATTATAAATTGACTTTTAAGTGGATTTCTTTGTTTCTGTTATCTTAAAAAATACTTTTTGTTATATTTTTCTTATACTATAAGAAATACTTTTGAACTGCAGTTTTTTTTGTTTTTTTTTTGAGACAGAGCCTCAAGCTATCACCTGGGTAGAGTGCCATGGCTTCACTGTTCACAGCAACCTCCAACTCCTGGGCTCAAACGACTCTCCTGCCTCAGCCTCCCAAGTAGCTGGGACCACAGGCACCCGCCACAACGCCCGGCCATTTTTTTTTTTTTTTGGTTGCAGCCATCATTGTTGTTTGGCAGGCCCGGGCTGGGGATTCGAACCCGCCACCTTAGGTGTGTGTGGCTGGCGCCTTAGCCGATTGAGCCACAGGTGCCGAGCCTGAACTGCGTCATAGGTCACAGCAATTTCAAACTCTTGAGCTCAAATGATTCTCTTGCCTCAGCCTCCCAAACAGCTGGGACTACAAGTGCCTACCACAATGCCTGGCTGTTTTTGGAGACAGGGTCTAGCTCTGGTTCAGGCTGGTCTTGAACTCATGTACTCAGGCAGTCCAACCGTCTCAGCCTGCCAGAGTGCTAAGATCATCATTTACTTTCAGTTTTCAAAAGGGAAGTGGGTTTTTTCTGTCATGCAAATAATATTTATTAATTATAAAATAATTTTAGGGCTCGGCGCCTGTAGCTCAATCGGCTAAGGCGCCAGCCACATACACCTAAGGTGGCGGGTTCGAATCCGCATCCCGGGCCCGCCAAACAACAATGATGACTGCAACCAAAAAATGGCCTGGCGTTGTGGCAGGCGCCTGTGGTCCCAGCTACTTGGGAGGCGGAGGCAGGAGACTCACTTGAGCCCAGGAGTTGAAGGTTGCTATGAGGTGTGATGCCATGGCACTCTACCCAGGTGGGTAGCTTGAGGCTCCGTCTCAAAAAAAAATAATTTCAGTTAAATGGTTATAAAAAAGGATAAAACAGCCTACTGTGGTGAACTTTAATAAAACTTTAATCACAGTTAGATAATTCTCCGTAATCCTTTGATTTGGAATTTTTAAAACCTTTAATTACTTGGGATTCTCTTTCCTAAAATAGAAAAGAAGGAAGACAAATCGCCAGTGGAACATTTAATTTAATTTTTAGGGTTAAGTTTAAATCACACCATTTGTTCTGCTTGATAAAATATCTCTTCAGATAATTGACAGAGGGGAAGCCTTCTGGTATTTCTCTAAATACAGATTTAAGACAGGGCATATGACCCAAATGAAATGTCAGCATAAGAACTGGTCTAACTTAGGTTTTGGGTTGTTTTTTCATTTTTTAATTTGAAGGGCAGATATCCCAACAGTGGTTGAGAGTAGTAGCTGCAAACTGTGAATAATGTGAATTGAGCTCTTTATCACAGTCTGCAGAACCTTCTGTTTTCTCTTTCCTACGTTTGAAGAGCTTATCATCTTCAAACATACATTCAGAATGTACTTATTCATGGTTTAGAACTATACCTTATAGATAATTAAACTTCTCAGATTCTTTTTTAACCTCTTAGAGTATAGTAGTATCATCATCGTTCACTGTAAACTCAAACTCCTGGGTTTATGCAAACCTCCTGTCACAGCCTCCCAAGTAGCTGGGACACAGATGCATGCCACCATGCCCAGCTGATCTTTCTATTTTTTGCAGAGATAGGGTCTCACTCTTCTGCTCAGGCTGTGCTCTTCCTTAAGAATCAATTCCTCATCTATTCAAGTTTTATCATGAGATTATAATAATTCAGTCATGTGTTTAGACTGTACTTCTAATTCTAGTTCTCTATTTATACCACTTCTGAGGTTACTTCCTCCACCCACGTCTTGAACCCTTCCAAGTAGTTCAGAAGAGTTGGAATCAGCTTCTTCCAGACTCCTGTTAGTACTGATATTTTGATCTCCTCCATGAATCACAAATGTTTTTAATGGCATCTAAAATGCTGAATCCTTTTCAGAAGGTTTTCAATTGACCGTTCCAATCCATCAGGAGAACCGCCATCTGTTGTGAATAGACCCTTACAAAATGTCTCTTTTTTTTGCAGTTTTTGGCCAGGACTGGGTTTAAACCCTCCACCTCTGGCATATGGGGCCAGCGCCCTACTCCTTTGAGCCACAGGTGCTGCCCACAAAATGTCTTTCTTAAAATAATAAGATTTGAAAGTCCCAATTACTTATTGATCTGTGGGCTACAGAATAGATGTTGTATTAGCAGGCATGAAACAACATTAATCTCCTTGTATATCTTCATCAGAGTTCTT
Organism: Galagoides demidoff; assembly: GCA_963574575.1. Taxonomy (NCBI): domain Eukaryota; kingdom Metazoa; phylum Chordata; class Mammalia; order Primates; family Galagidae; genus Galagoides; species Galagoides demidoff. Next base: position 41,053 of record CAUYQV010119673.1, on the reverse strand, counting down.
GGGTGATAAGGTACATTGTCAGTGAGCAGTAACATTTCAAAAGAGATCTCTTTTTCTGATTAGTAGGTCTCCACAGTGAGTTTAAAATATTCAGTAAACCAGCCAGGCACAGTGGCTCATGCCTATAATCCCAGCATTCTGGGAGGTGGAAGCAGGAGGATTGCTTGAGGCCAGGAGTTTAAGACCAGCTTGAACAACATAGTGAGACCCCATCTCTACCAAAAGTAAAAAAAAAAATTAGCCAGGCTCAGTGCCCGTAGCTCAGTGAGTAGGGCAATGGCCACATACACCAAAGCTGGCAGGTTTGAGTGTGGCCTGGGCCTGCTAAACAACAGTGACAACTACAATAAAAAAATAGCCATGCATTGTGGTGGGTGCCTGTAGTCCCAGCTACTGGGGAGGTTAAGATAAAAGAATCACTTAAGCCTAAGAGTTTGAGGTTGCTATGAGCTATGACTTCATGGTATTCCACCGAAGGCAACACAGTGAGACTCTGTCTCAAAAAAAAAAAAAAAATTAGCCAGGCTTAGTGCCATGTACTTGTAGTCCTAGCTACTTGGGAGGCTGAGTCAGAAGGATTGCATGAACCCAGGAGTTTGAATTTGCCATGAGCTGTGATAATGCCACTTCACTCTAGCCTGGGTGACAGAGCAAGACCTTGTCTCAAAAAGCAACAGCTGTAACAACAACAGTAAAAATATTCAGTAAACCATCTTTAATCATACAAAGTATGACAATTAAGTTTGTGAACTTAAACACCATGTACTGTATAAACAACTTGGTAAGGTTTTATCACCTTGGCATATCCACGTGTCACAGTTGTTTCATTTCAATGTGTGGTAGTGTCTTGCTGCATGGTGTTCATTATTATTGTGTTTGTGTGCTGTATAATGATAGCTCTGATGGTCATTCCAGAAAAAGAGTTCCAAAATTGCTTTGAAGAGTGGACTAGGCACTGGTGTCAATGTGTAGCTTCCTAAGGGAAGTACTTTGAAGGTGGCCATGGTGATATTCAGCATTGAGGTATGTAGCACTTTTTCTAGGACATGTTTGTGAACATAATTGTCAGACCTTGTGTGTAGAACATCATTCCTCCAAAATGCAGGGTAGAAGGGAGTATTATTTGTATTCTTGAGAAGTTAAAGAGAGCCTTGTAATTATACTAATTCTGTTTCTTAGTTTTAACTATGCTTTTTTTTTAAAGTATTTATACAAGGCTTATAATAAGCTAGTCACTGTTACACGTGCTTTCCAAATACTAACTCATCTAACAAATATCTTTATAATAATTATGGGAAAGTTACTTTAGCACTTGTGTTCTGTTGCTTGATCTTTCAACAGAGAAGATTGGACCAGATGATCTCCAAGACCCCTTCTAGCTCTGCAACTTTCTTTTGCCAGGCAAACTAAACAATTAAGGTTTTCCAAGTGGGAGTAGAAACAAAGGTGGAGCCCTGACAGTGCAGAATAGACCAGGAAGTTGTGATTTAGGTAAATAAAATGGTCTGTATCTAGCACAGTGTCAGTTTGGAAGGGAAGACAGGTGGCATCAAATTGTTGAGGTTTCAATGGTAAGAACACTTTTGACTACCTCTTTGTCTTTTCTTAGTGTTTAAAGGTAGAAATTTTGAGTTAAGTGTTGAGCAGAGTACACCAAAGCATTGTTAGTAACCAGCAATCCTTTTTAGCTAGGGATTTAGCCAGTGGTTCTTCTTCTCCAAGATTTTAAGAAACAGGAAATAGAAGAGTTAAGATTTGGTACAAGAAAATATCAGACTTCAATCTCATCAAGCATTTAGAACTAACTACTAATTTATAGGAAATACAGGGGCAGAGGAATACTTTAAATTACACCTCAAGGATAAAATCACCAAATCCACTCTGGGGGGAAACTACAAAACAAACACCCAGTTTTTTCCGGGAAATTAATTGCAAGAAAAAAAAGAGATGGAGCAAGAACAGAAACAAATGGTTGCTATAAGATGATAGCAACCTTTTGAAGTGTATAGATCGTATTCTTGATTTGAACAATCAAAGCAATCTTAACAGCAGATATTAAGAAATTATTGTTGGGTTGGGTGCAGTGGGGCTCATGCCTGTAATCCTAGCACTCTGGGAGGCTAAGATGGGTGCTTGAGCTCAGGAGTTTGAGACCAGTCTGAGCCAGAGTGAGACCTTATCTCTAGAAAAATAGAAAAATTAGTCAGTCAGGCATCCTCAAACTACGGCCCACCGGGTGTTTTTGCCGCCGCTGCCTGTCCTGCTTAGTACCGACTCATCCTGGGGCCTACAGTCCAGCCCTCCAGTGGTCTGAGGGACAGTGAACTGGCCCCATGTTTAAAAAGTTTGAGGACCCCTGAGTTAGGTAGAGGGTGCCTGTAGTTCCAGTTACTTGGGAGGCTGAGGCAGAAGAATCACTTAAGCCCAAGAGTTTGAGGTTGCTAAGAGCTATGACAACACCACAGCACTCTACCCAGGGTGACAGAGTGAGACTCTGTTTGCAAAAAAAAAGAAAATCGTTGTTGATTTTTATTTAGGGTTAATAATGCTAGTCAGTTAAAACTTTTTACATTTCAGAGCTAAACACCAAAATATTTATGGATGAAATGATGTGATATCTGAGATATGCTTCAAAAATAACTGGGATAGAGGGGCAGGACTAGATGGGGTTACATGTCTGGCCATGAGTTGATAAAGTTATTTTGTTTGTTTGTTTGTTTGTTTTTTTGAGACAGAGTCTCACTATGTTGCCCTCGGTAGAGTGCTGTGGCATTGCAACTCAAAACAACCTCAAACTCTTGGGCTTAAGTGATTCTCTTGCCTCAGCCTCCCAGGTAGCTGGGACTAAAGGGGCCCACCAAAATGCCCGGCTATTTTTTGTTGTAGTTGTCATGATTGTTTAGCTGGCCCGGGCGATTTCAAACCCACCAGCCTCAGTATATGTGGCTGGCACCATAACCACTGTGCTTCAGGTGCCAAGCTGATGAAGGTAGTTTATGGGGGTTTATTTTATTCTGCCTACTTTTATATATGTTTCAAATCTCCATCATAAAAATCTTTTTTTTTAAATACTTGACAAATACACTTATGCTTTCAGGATAGAAGTTTTGAAGAGGGAGATTATAAAACAACACATCAGTAGTGATTTTCATGCAGAGGTGACATCTTTGTATAGTGTATCTCCTCCAATACACATAGTATATATTCATTATAAAAGGTGAAAACAGTTCACAAATGTCACTAAAGAGATCGAAAGTCCCTTTCTTCAAGCACATAGTATTTTGAAAATATTGAAAATCATTGTTATTTGCACATAAATACGTTCCCTTTTCCATTTTTGAAATGTGCGAGATAGATGAAATTTCTTAATAGAGTGGAACAGCTAATTTAGATCCAGAGTCAATCCTATGGAGAAGGTTTCCTACCATACTGCCTCGCTTTTGTTTTGCAAAAGAATTATTAACATTTGTTTTGGGGATTTAAAAATAATCCTGTACATGTTAATCCATTGTGTAGTGAAAACTATAGCTGAAATAGCAATCTAGAATGCTCCCTGTGCGTCTGCCCCTGCTTTTAGCACAGGTGGCAGCTGAGATTAATTCTGGTGTGGTTGGGCTGTCCACGAAGGGAAATTTGAACCGCAGAGCTTATGTCCTCAGCCGGGTTAATTGGGAGATGTGGAGTGAGGGGATTTCCACTCTTTGTTAATAAGATCTCCAGGCGCATTTCCTCTTTGTTTTTGCATTTTCCTTAGCTGTGAAGCAGCTGCAGGGAAGAAAAATGTGATTTCCTGCACTTAGGAGTGCTGGCTTTTCTTTGAGATGTAATTGGAAGAGTGGAATGTGTGTGGCTCCAGCTACCTACACAGCTAATTTAAACACCACATTTGGTTTGCTTCCTTTAATTAGTTCACTGCATTTGTGCCAGTGGTAGATTTGCTCAGATGACTTGAATTAGCAGATAACTCAGGTTGTCTCAGGAGCAGGCATCTCTCTTGGCAGACCACTGATTTAACTGGGTGGTTCTTTGCAAGCCAACTGAAAGACCACAAATGGCAAAATAGCATTTTACCATATTAATAAAAATACTTTTTTCAGATTCATACTATACAGATGCTTATCTTTTGGGGTGAACTTATTTCACTTGTAAATTTCTCCAAAATGAGAAAAACAGGCAGAGAATATTTTTGAGGAAAATATAGTAAAGTCATATCGAGTACTATGCCCAGTACAATGCCAGGGGGATGTGAGGAGAACTTTGTTGGGTAGATGTCCAGGAGCCATTAGACTTTAGGTGAAAAGTGGAAGTTCTCACCAGAAATTAATACTTTGGCTGCAGTCACTGTCTGTATCCCATGGCCATGGTTTGTTTTTTCAGAGCATATTTGGTGTCTTATAGTACATCTAAAGATGGGTTAGATCTTTGGAAATAAGACATTTTTTATGTTCTTTCTTCCCAGTTCACTCGCCATTGTGTTGATGGTAGAAGGCTTCTACACTTATAATGAAGAGAAACTTCATATGACTATTAGTAAATAAGAACTGATTATTAAGTACCAACAATAACCTAAATCACTCCAAATTTAGCAGAGCCAAACGATCCAAAGCATAGCCTTCATTATCCCTGTTGACTGTTTGATCAATGAAGTTAAACTAGTGTTTTAATGCAAATAGAAATTTACTTTTATTGTATTGAGGTATAACTTTTAAAATGGAATGCTACTATTAGTAAAGGAATGATAATGGATTTGGGGAAGAAGTGAAGAACCATAACACTTCTTTCCTTGTTCTGTGATTCAACCCTGGTAGTTGTTCCATAGGATTCTGCACTCCCAGAAATTTTGTAAGATTTTGTGTAAATATGCATATAGTGTCTCAGGTGGGTCATGGATTAATAGGTAGATACCACATACACATTGAGGGTAATGTTAGATTAAGTTCTCAGTTTGTTTAGCTAAGGTCACTGAAATTAATCAGAAAATGGCCAAGTAGAGAAGCAGCAGGTGTAGTGTATTTTAGCATAGTTTCTTTAGGCCAGTGTTTTTCAACCTTCTGCAACACACTTAAATTATGTTCATCAAAAAAAGGGTAAAATATGTGTGTGTGTGTGTGTGTGTATATATATATACACACATATATAGTGCTTTGAACTTCTGTCTTAAATAATTTATTTAATGGTCTTTAAAAATTGATGTGGCATACCTAAGATCCTCTCATGGCACACCAGTTGAAAATTACTGCTCTAAGCCCTTGGAATCTCTAATATGACCAAACAGCTGCCAGTGACACTGTTCACCAAGGTAGGCTCTCTTTCCCTTAATTCAGGCTACATCACAAACCTTTTATACTCAGGCTCACACCATTATTCACAAAGATGACACCACACTCTATATGCCTGAAGAGGATTTATGAATAGCAGGCTCTCCCGATTTTTTAAGCCAAATTCCATGTCTTCTCACCAAGAGGAAAAAAACTCAGAGCTCATCATACCAGGAAACCCCTCTCCAACAGTGACAGTATATATGTTTCACCTAGGAGAGGACCCAAACCCTGATGGGATTTCTTCCCTAGCTTTAGTGCTACTCTCTTGTCCACGTGACCCTCAGTTTTCTTCAGTCTTGACTGCGCCTTTAAATGCCAGATCAATGTAGCCAAGTGCTTATGAAATGTTCTACATGAATATGCCATTATGAACTCAAATTCATTGAGTCAAAAGGCAAATGCTTCCTAAATACTTCTTCTGTCCTCGCCCTCCCCATCCCACCTCTGAGTTTCCTTTTGTGACTTTTCTCTTTACCCCCGAGACTGAAAAGATTAAAGCTGGTTTGTCTCCTTTCTAATCCTAAACCTCCTTATCTAATCAACTGCTAATCCTATTGAGCAGTATTTCTCTCTGCCCCTGCTGTTTCATTTCTACTAATTCCATCTTGTCTAGGTCTTTAGCATCTCAACCCCTCAGCTTCTGGATTACCTCCCAACTGATTTTCCTGTGTCTGTACTCTCCTTCCATCCTTTTTTCCACACTCTTGCCACATCAGTCTTTTTAATAATTTAATCATATGGCTATTATTCTCTTGCGCCCCAAACTTTCTGCAGTTTGCTACAATTCCCACTCTAAAAGTAACTTCTCCATAGTTTGGGCACAGCCTACCTTTCAGACCTCGTCTCTTATTAAATTCTCCTCTACAAACACCTGCTTTGCTATTGTCTTTCTTTTCTTCTTCTTCTCACCTAAAACATATTTCTAAAAAATTAGTCAATAAAACATATTCCTTTCTCCAAATCTTGTTTTCCCTTCAGGGCTACCTCAGGCCCTTTTCTGTCTTGAAGTCTTTCTGTATAGTATGGCTTTGTTTTTTTCTTCCTTTGAACTTGTAGCATTTATTAACCCTGGCACATGTTTGGCTATTGATCCTATATTATGTGTTCTTGTTTTAGTGTTTAGTTTTTCACATCAATAACTATTGTCACTTCAGCCAGATTAGGAACTCTGAAGGACAGGGCGCCCTATATTTTCCACAGTGCTTGGTATTCAGTAAGTGTGTAATAAAATTGTTATTTATACACTAAATAGTCCAGGGTTTTCATTTATTATGGTAGCATTTATTTAGTTACATCATTTAACCATTACAAAACTTTATGATGGAAGGAATATTTTCTTACTTTACAGATGAGGAAACTGAGGCTGAGAACAAAGTTCAGTAACTTGCCAAAGCCACAGTTTTAAGTCAGGATTCAAACCCACATCTTTGGACTCAGTGACACATGTTGTTAATGCTATACTAATAATTCTCCCTTGTTATTAGACTGATGCATGTTTTTGAGAATGAAAAAGTACTTAGCACTTGGCTTACTCTTACTTCTTTAGTTCTGGCAGTAGTAGAAAAGGTGTGCAGACACAGATCAACAGTAACTGCTAGCAAGAGTCATGAAACATTCAAACTGTGCCAGAGTTCACAGGGAAGTAGAATTTCCCTTAATCTCAGTGATTACTGGTGGAATGACTCATCTTCCAGTTGCTCTTGAGTTATTCAGATATTTGTATAAGTTAGATGAGGAGGAAAAACCACTAATGAGATGTATAAGACACGTCATTTGAGCCAATGAGTGTTCCTGGGATATCCCCAAGATTTCTACCTGAGTGTGCCGACTTCTCCCATTTACTACTTTCACCTTTCACCTTTTGGTTCTCTTTCCAAGTAAAATCACATCCCATTTCCCTTCTGCCCTCCATGTGGACAGCATTTATAAGCCAGTCTTTTCCCACTACAGTGCACAAAGATTTACCATATATTTTATTTAACATTAGTTGGATTTAGTGCTGTTGAACTTAGGCATGAAAAATTTCAAGAATTTAAATATTTCCTTTCTCCATCCTCTTTTCTCTGTCCCTAACTTTTTTCACTAAAAGATGACAAAGAGAAAACCATTTTTTTCTTTTTAAATTAGCAATAGAATTTGCTAATTAGAGTAGTATAGATGATAGTAAATTCTGTTTCATTTCTATGAGAACATTTAAAACTATGACTTTTGCAGATGACTGATAAATTGTTCCTGTTTTGTAAATGAAAGAATAATTCATTCAACTCAGTAAAGTGACTAGTAAACTGGGAGTCAGAAATAGATTTTGTATTTTATGTGGTCATTAACTTGGTCTTTATTCCCTCTGCATCTCAGTTTTCTTGCAAAATTATTTTGAGGCTAGATGGGAAGACATGCACATTGTAAAGCATAAAGTAATCTATAAGGATGTACTGCAGGCTATTCCCAGCAGAGAAGACTTGATTTATGAGTCATTATACATTTGGACTACAAGGAAAATGGATCCGATCTTAATCTGGTGCCCTTTGAACAGGACAGGCAGAATGGTCTCTTTGGCCTCTGAATCAGAACACCTTGGAACAACCAAAATGTAGACATGCTTTTCTGACACATGTGGAGACAGTTAGGTAATTGGTTCTTGTCTACTCTATTGTCATATGAAGACGGGAGCCCATTTCTCAGTTAGTAACAGGAACCAGGGAAGGTTATGTTCCTGGTATCCTGTGTTAAAACCTAAAGAATTAAAAATGGTGGCAAACTATTAGTAGAACTTAAGGTATTACTACTTACACTAAAACATAGGAAGGGGCTTTTGTAGTTATATCATTTAATTTTTTTGAGTCCTTATAATAACCCTTTGAGGTGGTTATTAATACTTAATACCTGAGGACCCCCGAAAGCTCAAAAGAGAGAAATGACTTGGCCAGTGAAGGGGCTTAGATTTCTGTGTTTCCTTCTGAGGAAGGACGGAAGTTAAGCATTATGTTGGTACTTTAGACAGGGTTCCTGGTTGGTTGTGAAGCATAGGGGATTTCCAAGATGTGTAATCATGGCTATACTTCTTGAATGAAAGCAAACTTCTGGTTAACATCACTTTACAGTTTGCAGCTTCCAGGCCACATTATTGCCTTTCCCCCGAATTTGTTCTGTTCTAATTTGGGAGCAAGATTCTGCAATCAAAAGTATATTGCCTTTTCTTTTTTTCTTTTAGCTATTCTCTATAAATCAGTCAGGATATGATATGAAAAGGAAGGAAAGTGGGATTAAAAAGAATTGTCTTACTGTTCTACCTAGACATTTAATTTCTAAACTTTCTGTACCTGAGTTAGATTTCCCCAAAGCTCAAGCAAGATTTAAGGAATAACTTGATACTTGTGAATAAATTCCATTTAGTGTGAGGATTAAAGAAATAACTTTACACTTGTGAGTAAATTCCATCTGTCTTGAATTTACAGAATTACCCACTTGGAAATAATACCTACTAGAGAACATATGTCTTTAACTCGTGATTCTAGATGGTTGAGAAATTTTTAGGGAAACTTTTTAGTCCTTTATGTAGTTGATAGTGTGTTATCATTTTGTATTTCAAGACAAAATATAGATTATCTTCTTCCTTTCTCCTTTATTCTTCCTCTCTTTTTTTCTCTATTTGTATAGTTTTCCATTGTGTAAGTGACTGTAATTCAATTATGCAGTCATCTTTTAATGAATAGGTTATTTCAAGTCTTTACTATTGCAAAAGTGCCACAGTGAATCACCTTACACATTTGTAATTTTTCACATGTTCTAATATAGCTGTAGATTCCTGCAAATTGAATTGCTAGGGCAACAGAGATATATCAGTTTTAATTGGCCTTCACAGAAATGTTATCAGTATACACTCTGATCACCAAAGTGTGAGAATCCTTTCTCTACCTTTGAGATTTAACATGTCATCAAATGTTTTGAGCTTTGTCTATATGAAGTAAAAATGGGAATTTTAGTATAGAATTAATTTACATTTTTTTTCTTAGAGTGAAGTGGAGCATCTTTTCATAGGTTTAAGAGCCACTTGTATTTTTTTTGCAGTTTTTGGCCGGGGCTGGGTTTGAACCCAACACTTCCGGCATATGGGGCCAGTGCCATACTCCTTTGATCCACAGGCGCCTCCTTAATTTTTATTTCTATTGCTTACATTTTCTGCAAATTGGTTGCCTATTTTTTATTTTAAAGTTGTTGACTTTTTAGTGACTGATTTTTAGGAGCTCTTTATGTAAAAAAAAAGTCTGTGATTTGAATTATAATTTTTTGAGACTTCTGTTTTTCTTCTGAGTTTATATGATTTTTTTTCATACAAATTTTCAAATAATTAAATTTATCAGACTTTGGTGACTCCTAAGTTTCATATTTAGAAAGGCCTTTTCCAATGCAAAATTATGTAAAAATCATTAAGCAACAGGCTTGGTGCCCATAGTTCAGTGATTAGGGCACTGGCCACATGCACCGGGGTTGGGGTTTCAAACCCGGCCCGGGCCTGCCAAACAACAATGACAACAACAACAACAAAAATAGCTGGGCATTGTGGCAGGTGCCTGTAGTCCCAGCTAGTTGGGAAGCTAAAGCAAGAGAATCACTTAAGCCCAAAAGTTTGAGGTTGCTGTGAGCTGTGACTTCATGACACTCACTGGGAGTGACCAAGTGAATCTCTGTCTCAAAAAAAAAAAAATCATTAAACAACAAACACAAAAACCGCCTTTTGTTCCTTATGCTTTTTTCTCTTAGATTTTTGAGCCATTTGGAATTTTTTCCAGCATAGATGAGGTCAGTTCTGACTTTATTTTTCTCCCCAGCTAATTAGCCAATTGTGTCAACACCATTTGTTTAACAACGCATCTTTTACCCAACCAGTGATAAAGTAGGAGCTAGAGTCTCCCTCTGTTACCCTGAGTGGAGTGCTGTGGCATCATAGCTCAGAGCAACCTCAAACTCTTAGGCTCAAGCGATCCCCTTGCTTCAGCCTCCTGAGTAGCTGGAACCACAGGCACTTGCCACAATGCCCAGCTATTTTTAGAGACAGAATCTCACTCTTGCTCAGGCTGGTCTTGAACGCCTAGTGTACTGACTCCATCTCCCAGGGTGCTAGGATTACAGCTTTGAGCCACCGCACCCAGCCAGTATCTCTCTCTTGTTCAGGCTGGTCTTGAACTCCTAAGCTCAGATAGGTGATCCACCTACCTTAACTTCCCATGGTGCTGAGATGACAGGTGAGAGCCACTGTGCCTGTCCTTGATGGACTTTCTTTCCCTCTTGAATCATCTTTAAATGAAAAGAGATCCATTTCAACCTGAGAAACCTTATTAGAAAAAATAAAATAAGAAAAGAGAGCCATTAATGCTCAGCATTTGCCAGTAGGCAGTTGGGTAGAGCGAACTTACCCCTTCATTGTTCCTTTGGGTGCTGGCAGTGTGACCTTTCAGATCTAAACGCAGCAGGAAATGGATGCCTTTTATCTGGTGAAGATTTACTACATTGAGATGGAGTATTTTTCCACTCTGACTTTTCAGCTCAGATGTGGTTTGTAGTCCTCTCCAAAATGTATGAAAGACTACTCTTTGGTGGCATGTACTTGTCTCATTATACTGTCAGTCCTTTTCCCATGTATCCCACTTCTCTTTAGGTGACATGTGTCTAACGATGCTGTATTTTTCTAACTCGCTTGCCTTGGAGGTTAATCATTTAGGTGGGATAGAAGGGCCTGATCGAGTGAAGGAAACTTTCTTGGGAAATGTTTGGCATGTGACAAGGAGATCACCTCCTTTTTGTTGTTGTTTAGTACAACCCTTATTCCTAAAAGTGAGTTAAAGTATTTTGTCTACTTTACTTTGGGTCACCTACGTTTTTTGCCTCAAAGGCTGGAGCAATGTGCTGAGGTAGTTTGTCTGAAGGAATTACCACCTGTCATTTGGTTGGTAGAACCCTCTCAAACTTTTCTTATCTTCAGCTAAAAGATAACTATTGCCAGTTTTAAATTACTATAGCCTCTGTGTTAGTTGAAAGGTTACTGTGACACTTCATAGACCTGAAGCTTCATTTTTCCCCAGCTACAGCAAGGCAGCGGTGTTACTGTTCTTTTTATTTAGTATTTATTTGGATTCCATGTTTTAAAGAAGGCACATAAGCCCAGGCACAGTGGCTCATGCCTGTATTCCCAGCACTCTGGAAGGCGGAGGTGGGTGGATTGCCTGAGCTCATAGGCTCAAGACCAGCCTGTGGAAGAGCAAGACTGTGTCTCTAAAAATAGCCAGGCGATGTGGCAGGCACCTGTAGTCCCAGCTTCTCGGGAAGCTGAGACAGGAGAATTGCTTGAGCATAAGAGTTTGAGTTGCTGTGAGCTACGACCCCACAGTACTCCACTGAGGGCAACAAAGTGAGACTGTGTCTCCCAAAAGAAGGACATGGGGTAATTTGGCCATTAAATGCAGAGATCCTTTTTGTTGTTGTTGTTGTTCCCATATTAAGAGTAGTGCTTCCAAACCAAATAGCTGGTATTCCCCTGTTTTTCCACATCCACTATGACTAAAGCCAATTGTTTTAATACTTCCTTCTTATTCTTAAGAAATATCTGATGTTTGTAGTACATGGAATATAGTTAGCATGTTAAGATCAGTTTCTTTTATACTATTTTTAAGTTTTGAGTTTTGTACTGTATTCCTCCTACTTCTTGGTTGCTGTTCTAGAGCAGGACATCAGCTAAATAAATGAGAAAGATCTTTTTTTTTTAATTTGGTGAGACTTATATTAGTCTCCAAATAGAAGTAAACCATCATGAACATGGACCATCATTCCAAAAAATTGAAGAGTTTTAACCTCTTTTAAGTAAAAAGTAAAAAGTTTTTATTATCTCTGTGCATATCATTTACTGAGAAAAATCACTTGCTTAACCTGTTAGTTTTCTCACATAATTAAGAGGAGTAAAACACAGAAGAGCCGAGTATTATTAAGAGCCATGTTTGTTTATAATTTGTAAACACATGTATGTCATTTATAATTACAAAGTTCGCCCTTTTACAGAAGGTGCTAGAGTCACCTCTATTTTAGAGCTCATGTGTCATGAGTAGTGTATAAAGTATGCCATTTTAAAATATCTTTTGTGGCTCAGCACCCATAGCACAGTGGTTACAGTGCCAGCCACATACACTGAAGTTGGCAGGTTCGAATCCAGCCTGGGCCAGCTGAGATAACAATTGACAACTGCAACAAAAAAATAGCAGGGCATTGTGGCAGGCGCCTGTAGTCCCAGCTAGTTGGGAGGCTGAGGCAAGAAAATTGCTTAAGCCCAAGAGTTTGAGGTTGCTGTAAGCTGTGATGCCACAGCACTCTACTGAGGGTGACATAATGAGAGTCTGTCTCAATAAATAAATAAATAAATAAATAAATAAATAAAATTTCTTTTGTTGCAGATCTTTGGATCATTTTATTATTCATTTGCAATTGGGTAATAATAACAGAAAAACAAATAGGACTTCTGCTTCTTTGTTTCTAGTAAGAGATGGTATAAAAGAATTTAAAGCTTTTGATGAACTGTTTTAGAATTATTTTTACTTTACATTTTTTACTCTTTACCATAGTGTAGTAACCAATAAGAGTGTATTTTTTAAAAATTTAAATTCACACATAATTGCATAGGACTGTATTCTTTTTCCAAATTGCCTAGTTGTTAATCATCAAACATGCTGCGCTCTGTTGTGTTCAGTAAGGGTCTTGGCAGTTGTGTTTTCTGCCTAGAAGCTCTTCCCAAGGGAGCAAGGGAGCAAGGTTTCACTGCCTCACCTCATTCACGTCTCTGTTTAAATGTCACCTCATCAGAGAGACCTTTTCCTGTTTACCATATGAGATCTGATAGTTAGGTTCACAAACTCATCCTAGAAAAAGTGCTACATATCTCATTGTTGAATATTACTATAGTCACCAGATGATCAAGGGAGTACTTTGAAGGTGACCATAGTGATACTCAGGATTGAGGTATGTAGTACATTTTTTAAGGTGAGTTCGAGAACTTAATCAGCAGACCACGTACAATGACAGCTCTGATGGGTATTCTGAAAAAAAAAGAGTTCTAAAATTGCTTTGAGGGGTGGGCTAGACACTGGCATCAGTTCATAGCTTCTCAAGTACTTTGAAGGTAACCATAATATTCAACAATGAGGTATGTAGTACTTTTTCTAGGATGAGTTTGGGCACTTAATTGTCTGAACCTTGTATATAAAATAGAGAGGGACTAGAGAGAATGGTGTTAACATCCTACCTGACTTAATTTTTCTTGAAGGTACTCTACCAAAAATTGAATATCTGTTTATCGTTACCTTGCAATTGCCTGTATCCTCCACTATTACATAAACTTGAGGGCAAGGCATATTTGTTCACTTTTGTATTCCTAGGGATTAGAACATTGCTTGGCACATTGTAAGCGTTCAACAAAAATCTGTTGACTCATCAAGTACGTGTGTTATAAAATTAAGGGTAGAATCTAGCCCATACATGTTTTTGGTTATGTTTTAGCTTCTTATGTTTTACTTTTTAAAAAAATTATTTGACATAATTCAAAATATCAGATTTCCAACTTTCCTTGAAAAATCAAATTTGCTAACCCTGGATCTTTATTTTGTGTGGCAACAGGTAATTAGACCGAGCACCAAGCGACCTCCTTTATGAAGGGCCTCCATTCTCCCCTGTGTTGCACCCTGCTACCTCCCCTTCCTCACAAAGTTTGAACAATGAGCTTTGGGTAATTTGCTGTTTGTTATTTTTCCTTCTCTGTTATATTTTCTTTTATTATTTTTTGTAGAGAAAAGAGTCTCATTTTATCACCCTCAATAGAGTGCCATGGCATCACACAGCTCACAGCAACCTCCAACTAACTCCTGGGCTTAGGTGATTTTCTTGCCTCAGCCTCCCAAGTAGCTGGGACTACAGGTGCCTGCCACACGCCCAGCTATTTTTTTTGTTGTTGCAGTTTGGCCGGGGTTGGGTTTGAACCAGCCACTCTCGGTATATGGGGCCGGCACTCTACTCACTGAGCCATAGGCACCACCCTCTGTTATATTTTCTTAAAGTTGACCCCATTTACTTATTTATATTTCCTGTCTCTTGGCTGTAGGCATTTGGGTTAACAACCTCTGTTGTAAGTCATATTTACATTTCGTACACAGTTACACTTTTCACATTTAAACTCCTGGGCTTAGGCGATTCTCTTGCCTCAGCCTTCCAAGTAGTTGGGACCACAGGTGCCCACTACAACGCCCAGCTATTTTTTTGTTACAGTTTGGCTGGGACCAGGTTTGAACCCACCACCCTCAGTATATGTGGCCAGCGCCTTACTCACTGAGCCACAGGAGCCGCCCTCTTTGGTCTCTCTTAGGTTCTTTCTTGGACCTCAACTTTAAAAAAAAGTATAGGTCCGTTATTCTGTAGAATGTCTCTGAATTTGGGTTTATCTGATATTTCCTTATGGTTAGATTCAGCTTATGCATTTTGGCAAGAAATTACAAATGTATCTTTTTCAGGGGCATCATATCAAGGGGGCCACTATGTGAATATTAATGATGACTTTTTGTGTTGCCCAGGAAATTATTGCTTATCTTGATGTTGCAAAGAATTCTCCTATTTTCTTCTAGAATTTTAAGTTTTGGCTTTTAGGTTTAGGTTTATGATCAATAACCCTCACTGCATTTGGAAGTAAATGCAATATATGTTTTTGTGTGTGACGTGAAATAGAGATTGAGGGTTTTCCTATCACTTAGTTCAAAAATATTTTCTAATTTCCTTTGTAATTTTTTTTGATCCATGGGTTATTGAGAAGTGTTATTAGAAATAGTTGGGGCTGGGACTACAGGTGCCCACCATAACGCCCTGCTATTTTTTGGTTGTAGTTGTCATTGTTGTTTGGCAGGCCCGGACTGGATTCACACCGGCCAGCTCTGGTGTGTGTCACTGGTGCCTTACCCGCTTGAGGTACAGGCGCCAAGCTGCTTGCTTCATGTATTTTGAACCACTGTTCTTATTTATGATATGGCTTCCTGATATCTTGATCCTTTCATCGTTAGGAAGTGTCCCTTATTTTTTGTAGTACTCCTTTTCTTCAAGTCTATTTTGTCTAATATTAGTGTTGCCACTCCCAACTTCTTAAGCTCACTGTTGCATGATATGTATTTTCCCCCTACTATTCACTTTCAGCTTACTTTTATATTAAAGATAAGTGCATCTGTTATTAGATAGCATTTTTTTTTTGAAACAAAGTCTCACTTTGTCTCTCTCAGTAGAGTGCCAGGCTGTCATAGCTCACAGCAACCTCTAAGTCTTGGGCTCAAGAGATTCTCTTGCCTCAGCCTCCCAGGTAGCTGGAACAACAGGCGTGAGCCACAATGCCCAGCTATTTATAGAGGAGGGGTCTTGCTCTGGCTCTGGCTGGTTTCCAACCTGTGAGCTCAGGCAATCCACCTGCCTTGGCTGGGATTACAGGCCACTGCACCTGGCCTATAGATAGCATTTTTGATAGGGTTGGATTCAAATATGCTGTTTTAAATACTCTTTTATTATCTGATCTGTTTTTTGCTCTTCTGTTTCTCCTTTCATGTCCTTTTTTGGGGATGGGCTTAATCAATTTTTTTCTTTAGTTTTTCATTTAATTCTTCTATTGGCTTTTATCTATACTTTTTCTTTTGGCAACAGAATCTTGCCCTGTTGCCTGGGCTAGAGTGCAGTGGTGTCCTTATAGCTCACTGCAGTCTCAAATTCCTGGTCTCAAGTGATCCTCTTGCCTCAGCCTTTAGAGTAACAGGGACTATAGGTGCCTGCCCCTAGGCCTAGCTGTTTTTGTTTGTTTAATTTTTTTTTGCTAACATTTTTATACTTTTTTTTTTTTTTAAGAGACAAGGTCTTTGTATGTTGCTCAGGCTGGTCTCAAACTCCTGGGCTCAACTAATTCTCCCAACTCAGCCTCCTAAAGTACTAGGATTACAGGTGTGAGCTACTACACCTGGCCTCTATATATACCTTTCTACATTATTTTTTAAATGTATGATTTGGCATTAATATAGAAATCTTTAATTTAGTCTGCTTAGAGTTTTTCTTATACCATTTTACTTAAAACATAAGAACCTTATAGCAGGCTTGGCGCCCATAGCACAGTGGTTACAGCACTAGCCACATACATTGAGGCTGGTGGGTTCGAACCCAGCCCAGGCCAGCTAAAGAACAATGACAACTGCGACAACAAAAAAATAGCCCAGCGTTGTGTCAGGCGCCTGTGGTCCCGGCTATTTGGGAGGCTGAGCAAGAGAATTGCTTAAGCCCAGGAGTTGGTTGGTTGCTATGAGCTGTGACGTCTCAGCACACTACCGAGGGAGGGCGACATTGTGAGACTCTGTCTCAAAAAAATTAAAAAGCTTATAGTAGTAGGTTCTTCTGTTTTAATTTACCACTTCCTGGTCTTTGTACTATTGTTGTATTATAGCATAAAACATATGCTACGTCTGTATTTTTTTTTTAGAGACAGAGTCTCATTCTATCGCCCTTGGTAGAGAGCTGTGGTGTCACAGCTCACAGCAACCTCCAACTCCTGAGCTTAGGTCATTCTCTTTTCTCAGCCTCCTGAGTAGCTGGGACTACAGGCAGCTGCCATAACACCCATCTATTTTTTTGTTGCAGTTTGGCTGGGGCTGGGTTTGAACCCACCACCCTCAGTATATGGGGCCGGTGCCCTACTCACTGAGCCACAGGTGCTGCCCTACATCTGCATTTTTTTTTTTTTTGGCCTG
Organism: Galagoides demidoff; assembly: GCA_963574575.1. Lineage (NCBI taxonomy): Eukaryota > Metazoa > Chordata > Mammalia > Primates > Galagidae > Galagoides > Galagoides demidoff. Next base: position 23,937 of record CAUYQV010119673.1, on the reverse strand, counting down.
GGCTGGGTTTGAACCCGCCACCTCTGGCATATGAGGCCAGTGCCCTACCCTTTTGAGCCACAGGTGCTGCCTTACATCTGCATATTTTAACCCTCATAATTACTGTTTTGTAACTTTTACTTCAAGTAATCACATGTCTTTTTTTTTTTTAAGTTTGTAGTATTTTATTATGGCAACTCTAAGAAACTAATACATCAATATAGAAACATAGGTACATGCAATGCATTTTTCTGATAATAATCTTTAGCTTGCTTTACTATATTAATATCTTATCCCAATGTTTGCAGTTATGTTTCTGTAGTTATTATGTTTGGATAGCTTTTCATAGATTTGGAGGATCATTACTATTGCTTTTAATAACAATTTGAAGTTGCTATTAGTTTCCCTTTTCTCTACAGATCTCTTTATATCAAGGATATTAATTCTTTATCACTTATATATGTGGGCAGTTTTTTTCTTCCAAAATTTTTATGTGTTCTTTAGTACTGTTTTTTCCCCAAATAGGTTGCTAGTAAATTTTAATAGATTTGTATGGCTAAGAAAGTAATGTTTTCTGCATAAAAACACTTGACTAATGGACTAGGGACATAACATATCAATCCCCAGTCTTACCAGGGTTGGAGAGCACTTTCTCCTTTAGAAGCTATAGGACCCTCTGCAGGCCAGCTGTGGCCTAAGGGTGGGTCCAGGATTTGAGTCTCCATGGTTTCCCAGGAGTTGTACACTTTTTGTATCCCTTTATTTTTCTGTAGAACAGAGATAGTAAGTAATGCTTCACTCAGAAGAACATTGCAGGATTTTATGTATTAGGCAGCAAATACTATTATGAAAATAAACAGGGATCCTGGGGTTGGGGGACAAATGCGCAGAACAACTTGGCCCTTTGGGTGCATGAAAATCAGTTCTATGAGGCAGACTTTCACTTTTCAGCCCCAACCAGACCTCCTGATTCAGTCACAAGACTGAACAAAATATAGCAAATATAGAACAAAAATATAGCAAAAATGATGAGAATGCAGATAACGACACCCAAGGTTTTCTTCTCAGGCCTTTGTTCTCAGGATCTTGAGTCAGTCTGTACTGGCTCAAGACTGGGACTCCTCTGGAATCTTGCCCTTTGCCTGGCCGGAATTCCCAGATACCATGTTGGGCAATGCCAGGACTTCATTAGATCTGGTGTAGTCCCACTTGCTGTCAGGAAGGTACTTCTGAGACCACTTGAGATTCATCCCAAACTGGGCAGAGAAAGCCTCAACCATGTTCTGCTGCTCCCAGAAGAGGGCATGCACATAACTGGAGTATGGTGTGGTCATTGGGATGGAGAAGGCACCCTGTATCTCTTGGAAACTGAAGTCTCTCAGAAACAGCTCATCATTTATGATGCATAGACTGGAATTGATGGTAGGGACAGTGATGAAGATCTGAGAGAAGGCATGTACACGTCCCAGGGACTTTCCCTCCACTTCCTTAACAATCTGCTGACAGAAATGCAGAGCATCCTTTCCATCTGGAATCACATGTCTACCAGAAAGGAGGTGAGGTCATGCTGAGTTTTGGGCAACATTTTGAGAGTGTCCACAGTGTCATATTTTGTGTGCTTCAGCAGCTGCCTCCACAAGTAGGGGTCCTTGATCATTATCATGTTACTGCTTTCCTTGAAGTACATGCACAAGTTGCTTGATGCTGGGTCCTTGTGGTTGAAGGGAATGGTCAGGTAGAAGCAGGCCATGACGTGATAAACACCAAGGAGACCCTGTCGATCTCCATAGTCATAGATCAAGTAATAGTGCTGCAGGAGTTGCAGGACCAGATTCTTCAGTGCTTCAGATGCAAAGATGCTTCTCTTGCTGACTGGCAACATCCTGTGAGCTTTAGAACCACGTGGATTTGTACTGGGTGACTCCTGGCCATCTAGGCATAATAACTTGGGGGAACAATTCCAAGATGGAGTTTATGTTGCTGGGACATTTCTGTCCACACACATCTCTTCTGGCTCTAGCCCTTTCTCCTTGTCTATCTCCTCTGCAGACTTTATCTGGGACACCTTCTCTTTCTCAATGTGCAGGGATACAGCCGTTACGACATCATGTGTCCTCAAGTCTGTGTCAAAGTGGAGTTTCTGGATGTCAAGTGCTTCCTGGGAGGTATCATACTTGTTCATGGTCAGCTTTTTCAGCTCCTTCTGCAACTCAAAGTGGGGCATGTCAGAGGGACAAAGATTGATATTCTTTCATTATCCTGGTCCCAAATGTTGCCACTGATATTCTTCAGTGCGAAGGCAATGCTGGCACAAAGAAGTGGGCCTGCATTTTCTCATAGTGAAACTCAAACAGAGTGAAAGGGATACTGCATTGGCTCTGAATCAAATCCAGCAGCCACTTCTCATCATATTTTATGCCAAATGAAATTGTGGTCTTGAACCAGTTCCCAGATGTCTCATCCTGCCTGCGCCACTCCATTCTTCCCTCTGGAAGTTTTTTCTCTCTTTTCTGTGATAATCTGGGTTTGGACTTGTTTACAAATAGTACCTCTCCGATGATATGGTGGAATGGCATAAGGATTGAATCTTACTAGAGAGTCTACTTGGATATCATTCATTGCTGCATTTCCTTCTTGCTGCTGACAGAATGAAGGATTCATGCCAAATGTGACTGGCTCTGACCAATTGGTAAATCTCCTTCAGTGAAGACCCCAGCATCTTTTTTTTTTTCTTTGAGACAGAGCCTCAAGTTGTTACCCTGAGTAGAGTACCGTGGCATCACAGCTCACAGCAACATCCAACTCTGGGGCTCAAGCGAGTCTCCTGCCTTAGCCTCCCAAGTAGCTGGGACCATAGGTGCCTGCCACAATGCCTGTCTATTTTTTGATTGCAGCTGTCATGGTTGTTTGGCGACCCGGGCTGGATTTGCCACCTTGGCTGTATGTGGCTGGCACCTTAGCCACTTGAGCCACAGGCGCTGAGCCATGACCCCAGCATCTTGCTCTTTGAACAGAGTTGCCTTGGTGATTGTGCCCCATGGCGTATCCTGAAGTCAGTGACTTGTCACCAATGTCCTCATAAGGCTGTCGTGCGGAGAATATGTGTGTTCTGGAGCTTTTCTCCATAGATAGCATCACGTGTTCTGAACCTGGTGGTAGTTTTTGAGGTATCTTCCAGGCCCCACATTCCAGTGGATTGGCAGACCTGCCTGGGCCAGCAGCCCAAGAGATCGACTTGACTGGAATCTTGACCCCAGGAGTCGTGACACCCCGGGCTCAGTGATAAGGGCAGAGTACACTTCATGGTTACCAAATCTTTCAAAGTATAATCCTAGTCCCATGTCTTTTAAAGATGTTAAAAGAAAAAGTACAGTCTCTTTTTGTAAATACTCACATCTTTACCATTTCTGGTATTTTTTCTATTTCTTCTAAATCTAGGATTCCATTTACCTTCAGCCTGAAAAATTGCCTTAACATTTTTTTGTTGTTACAGGCTTACTGGACATTTACCCCAAATTGTGTTTATTTCACCTTAATTTTTCTACCTTAGTTTTATGAAGGATATTTTTACTAGATAGAGAATTCTGGATTGTAAGGGTAAATTTTGGTTTGTTTGTTGTCTGTTAATTCTTTCAACAATGTCCTATCATTGTCTTCTGGCCTCCATTGTGTATGATGAGAACTAAACTGTCATTTGTATTATTATTCTCCTAAATATATTATATTCTTTTGCAAACTGCTTTTATGATTTTTCTCTTTGTCTTTGATTTTCATCAGCTTTACTGTGATGTGCCTAGTTACAGTTTTCTTGGTGTTCATTCTGCTTTGAAATTGTTGTGTTTCTTGAATAGGTTATATTTTCACCAAATTTGAGAGTATTGGGGCCATTATTTAAATTCATTTTTCTACCTCATTCTTTCTGTTCTTTTGAGACTCTAATTACACATATGTTTGTCTATTTGATATTGTCCCATGGTTTACTGAGGCTCGATTTATCTTTTTCCCCCCATCAGATTGGATAATTTCTGTTGCCTTTTGATGTTCCCAGAATTTTTCTTCTGTCATCTCCAATGTGCTGTTAAATCCCTCATGTGAATTTTTTTTTTTTTAGACAGAGCCTCAAGCTGTCCCCATGGGTAGAATGCAGTGACATCACAGCTCACAGCAACCTCCAACTCCTGAGCTCAAGTGAGTCTCCTGCCTCAGCCTCCCAAGTAGCTGAGACCACAGGTGCCTGCCACAACACCTGGCTATTTTTTGGTTGCAGCTGTCATTGTTTTTTGGTGGGCCCTGGCTGGATTTGAACCCGCCACCTTAGGTGTATATAGCTGGCGCCTTAGCCACTTGAGCCACAGGCACTGAGCTATCTCCTGTGAATATTTTATGTTACATTTGTGCTTTTTGGTTTTAGAATGTTTATTTTGTTCATTTTTCTAGTTTACATTCTCCAGAGAGATTCTCTTCTTTTCATTCATTATGACCATTTTCCTTTGAATTTTTTATAATATTTACAATAGTTACTTTGAAGTTCTTGTCTGCTAACTCCAGGATCTGAATGTGTTACTGCCCAACCAAGTCCCTTACCTGCCACCCAGGAGGAGGCTAATATGCTGAGACAGCAGGAGTTTCAGCAGAGCAAGAGTTTAATATCACAAGATGCCAAAGAGGAGATGAAAGAAATTTCTCAAATCCATGTCTCTGAGAGTTTCGGGGCCAGGGTTTTTAAAGGTAGTTTGGCAAACAGTAGGCTATAGAATTGTCTTCTTAGGGAAGACAATTTCTGCGTAAAAGGTCACAGAACCTGTCGTGTCAGTTGCCATGCATGGCCACTGGTCTGGTTGATAACCAGTTGGTCCACTAAATGCAGAGTCTGAAAGATATTCCAAAGATCAGTCTTAGGTTTTAATAGTGAAATTATGTATAGAAGTGATTGGGAAACTCACAAATCTTGCACCTGTTATGGGTACGTGACACTTAAGCAGTAGGCCAGAGGTGTCCAATGGGCTGCATGATGATTTTGTGAGTACTTTTTTGCTTATCCGTGGTGTCAGATATCACAAAAAGCATACATAGACCTTTTTTTTGCTAATCAGCTTTTGTTATTGTTTGTGTATTTACTGTGTGGCCCAAGACATCTCTCTCTCTCTTTTTTTTTTGGAGAGACAGAGTCTCACTCTGTCTCCCTGGGTAGAGTGCCGTAGCATCATAGCTCACAGCAACCTCAGTCACTTGGGCTCAGGCAATCCTCTTGCCTCAACCCCCCAAGTAGTTGGAACTATAGGCACCCACCACAATGCCTGGCTAATTTTTTCTATTTTTAGTAGAGATAGGGTCTAGCTTCTGGGCAAGCAGGTCCCAAACTCTTGAGCTCAAGCTATCCACCTACGTTGTCCTCCCAGAGTGCTAGGATTACGGGCATGAGGCAAGACATCTTTCTTCCAATGTGTGGCAGATTTTTAAAAATAGGTTGGATGCTCCTGTTAGAAGCAGTAACAGTAGTAAGTGGTTACAGGAAGGGAAGTAAGGAAACAATAGCTGGTTAACTTTTTAGCTATGTCTGTACTTCTTTAGAAATCAGACTTCTACCATAGTTCTTACCCTATAGCCTTACATTGTTTTAATACAGGTTGGTTTCAGTCTTTGGATTGGTTTCTGTGGATTCCTTTTTTCATGATTGTGGGTCACATTTTTCTCTTCTCATGTTTATTATTTTTTTGTTGCAGTTTGGCTGGGGCCGGGTTTGAACCTGCAACTCTCAGTATATGGGACCCTACTCACTGAGCCACAGGTGCTGCCCCCATTATTTTTTAATTGTATTTTAAACATTGTGAATGATACATTACAGAGGCTCTGGATTCTGTTTCCTTCTTCTGGAGGTCACTGAGTTTTTGCTTTAATAGGCTATTAAACATAGTTAGACTTAAACTCCACACTCTGAGGTCTCCTTTGGAGTGGGTAGCAGCTAAAATCTCTGCTTAGGTTGGTCGAGTCTTTTGATTGTGCTTTTGTGCTTGGTTCTCTTTTTCTTTTTCTTTTTTTTTTTTAGGCAGAATCTCACTCTGTTGCCTGGGTAGAGTGCGGTGGTATCATCATAGCTCACACCAACATCCAACTCTTGGGCTTAAGAGATCCTCTTCTCTCAGTCTCCTGAGTAGCTGCCACCATACCTGGCTAGCTTTTTTTTTGTTTGTTTGTTTATTTTTAATGTTTAGTAGAGATGGGGTCTCACTCTTGCTCAGACTGGTCTCAAACTCATGAGCTCAGGCAATCCACCTATCTCAACCTCCCGGAGTGCTAGGATTAACAGTTGTGAGCCACCACACCTGGCCTTTGCAGGCTCTTTAGAGTCTCCTCCATAGACGTGCAGATCAGGTGTTAGCCAGGGATTTGGGCTTATTTATATTGCAAATTCTGTGGTATTTTATTTCTAGGATTCCCCCTCCATTTTGACTGAATACCCTCTGCCTAAAAGGAACATATAGGCACATTTTACCTGGTACAGTTCCCTTCTTTTCTTTACTTTATTTTCTCAAATGTAATGCTATGAAACAAAAATAATCATGTGTTACTATTATTGTTGTAATTTCTCATGGTTCTAGGGGTTAGCTAGATTGAGTTGGCTGGTTCTTGCTTATGTCTCCTATTATATTCCAGTGGGGGCTAGGATCATCTTAAAATCTCCCTCACCTCGTCAATCTGGTAGTTGACTCTGGCTGTTGGCTGGGACTTATTAGACTGTCAAGTGGAATACGTATATGACCCCTTCTTGGGCTTTTTCAGGATGGCTGGGTTGCAAAAGCAAGCCTCTTGAAACTGAGAACCAGGCTGGTGGACTGATCTATCTAAGGCTTACTTCTCCTTGGCTTACAGGATAGGACTTAGAGATTTTGACATTTCATTCTCTTCATGACTATCATATGGGTTAATTTAACAATTTAGATAGGCTGGCTGTAGATTAAATGAACTCATAAGTGAAAATACTTTGTGATGTGTAAAGCACTGTGAGATTATAAAGTGTATTAGCTATATGCAGTTATATCCATTATGGTGGTGTTTTCAGATTTCATTTTGAGGGTATCTTTGTGTGTTGCATGTGTACTTGTGTGTATTTTTAAAGGATGAATAGATAGAATTATCAAAGCAATAATAAAGTTGTTGCAGTGTATTTATAATAATAAAAGTCCTTACTAAGTTCTTATTAATGTTTTATCTGACTTTTTTTTTTTTTTTAGGAACTTAAGACATTTGAGAAGTTTGTAAAATCCTGTCCTCCTTTTGATATTGTCATCGATGGTCTCAATGTAGCCAAAATGTTTCCTAAAGCTCGTGAATCTCAAGTTGTAAGTACAAGTTTTATTTTGTTATTCCACATCTCTAGAAATACTTACAGTGCCCATTTGTGATTTCCCTTGGACTTCTTAGCTCCCAATTTTCTAAAACCAAGCTCTTGAAGGTGCCACAGTGACCAGCTGCCCATCTAAGGTTCACTGTTTTCATCTATAAGTGGCTTTTAAAGCCTGGGAGTAAGAAATTAAAAGAGTGAAAAATTAAAAGAAAAGACCATGAACTAAGGGGCCAGATCTACCCTTTTAGTATAATCTGTAGCTAACCTTCTCTTAGGCCTCTACTCTTTCTTTGAGGTTACTCTATCATTTCTTTGTATTTGAAAATTACCAACATACATTAAGAAATTTTAATCACTTGTTACTCACATTTGTTTTTTCCAGACATAGCATGTTCATAAATCAACCTAAGCAGTTGTTTCTAATAAAATGTCATGATCTTTCATAGCTGAAATAAGCAGTTATTTTAATCCATACTTAATAGATTAGAAAATTGAGGCTAATTTTGTACAGTAAATCCTTAGAAAAGTCATAACACCAAAATTAGATTGTAAAGAGCTCCTGGATTTCTGGGCTATAACTCTTATCACTGGCAATCTCTGGCCATTCATCTGTACTTGAACTGTGTTATTTCTTAAAAATTTGCTGCCAACATAGAGGTTTTTGTTTTTTTTTTTCCCAAAGATGTTGGTAGTGTAGTTTGGCCATTTATACTCAGAAAAGCTTCCAAATACTAACAAAGAATAAGTTTTATTTACAGAGACTTCTTTATGTTCCTTTCAGTTATGTTGTGGCTACATTCTTAGTAGAATATGTACTTTTCTAATCCTATATTAAAAAAAAAAAAAAACAATAGGAAATTGAAAATATTTTTGTCTCTTATGTACCTTAGGGACCCTTTGAGGCAGTAATATAGACAAAAGAAAAAGAAGAAAGACATTTTTATCATTTATGTCTGGTATAGCTCAAGATTAGAAGGGCTTATTCTGATATGTGAGAAATAAAAAATTTCATTTTCATCTACTCTCAGTTTGACTTTCAGCTTCACACAAAGCATTAAAATTAGCTTGCCAGAGATATATGCCCCAAATAGGAGTAGATTTGGGGGGCAAAGTAAGATGCTGAAGATGATGTAGTGGACCAGTCCTCTAATAGTATCAGAGGGAAATGCATACATTTTGAAAGATTCTAGAACATTTTGGCAAGCAGAGAGGCAAAGAATAAAAGATCAGCCATGAAATCATAAGCCTCTGCTTCTACTTTTTGCTTTTACTCGTAAAAAAATTTAATGTTAGCGATATTTCATGTGACGAGCATTTGTTACTACTCAGCTTTTCAGAGCATTGTGACCTCGTGCCAGTGCTCTGGTATTAAAGCTGGGGAAGCTCATCTCAGAGACTCTGCTTAGGTATACTAGCTGGCTAAGGCAAGAGGAAAAGACTCCTTTTAAACCTAGAGATTTGCAAAAGATAAAGGTATATCATTTCCCATTGGCCTTTTAAAAAATTTTTTGGGTATATCTTCCCACAAGTCTTTTTGTGGTTTATTCTCAATCTTCAGATGCTTGGTGGGTTGTCAGAAGTAGCTTACCAGTTTGTCTGTTCATCCTTTAGTTAGCATTTTAGTTTGGAAGTTGAGAGTGGAGATTCTGGAACCAGATACTTCGGGTTCCAACCTTGGCTTTGCCTCTTATGAGATTGCATGGCTTGAGCAAGTTAATTAACTTCTTTTTGCCTTAATTTCCCAATCTGTAAAATGAGGATATAATAAAACCTATATAATAATGATGATGTGGAGAATTAATGAGTTAATATATGTAAGTACTTGGCACATAATTAGTACTTAAAAGATGTTAACTATTATTGTGAATATTATTCAAATGAACTTTCCAAATGGAACTATAATTCTTGCTTTCGACAGACCTTTATATGACTCTAAAATTTTCTCCTATCATGTTATCCATAACAATGGAGTTAAAAGAAAATACCTGTAAAACAATTTGATGTTATTATTTAATACAGTATTACTAATTAATGCCTCAGTATTAAATTCAGTCTAGGCCAAGTACTCAAAAATAATAATAGAGAATTAAAGTCAGTGCTATCAAAAACATGAGAAAAAATTTAAATATGGTTTTTAAGAAATTTTATTTTCTCAGCTGGGGCCGGTGGCTTCCACCTATAATCCTAGCACTCTGGGAGGCCGAGGCCAGTGGATTGCCAGAGCTCACAGGTGTGAGAGCAGCCTGAGCCTGAGGGAGACCCTACCTCTAAAAATAGCCAGGCATTGTTGTGGGCGCCTGCTACTAGTCCCAGCTAGTTGGTTGGCTGAGGTAAGCGAATTGCTTGAGCCGAGAGTTTGAGGTTACTGTGAACTGTGGTGCCACTATACTCTACCAAGGACCACAAAGTGAGACTCTGTCTCCAAAAAAATAAAATTTTATTGTCTTCTGATTATAAAAGTAATGTGTGTTCAATGTAGAAAATTTGGAAAGCACAGAACAAGAAAACCATAGATGACCCTACCATTCAGTAATAACCACTGTCAATATTTTATTTTTCTTTCTTTCTAGTATTTTTCTACTTTTTATGTAGTTGAGCTCTGACTGTGTAATTCTATATCTACATTTTAATTTATAGTAAATTATAGAAAACTAAGTAATGAAATTATAAAAGAAAGAAATTATAGAAGAAAACATATATATTATTTTTATATTTGAGATGGGAAGGATATGTAAAATCCAGGGGCCCTAATGTGAAGAATAGGGAAATTTGCTAGACAATAACAAAAATACTATATGCACTGTTAAAAGGCAACAACAGGCCAGATGCCGTGACCCACACCTGTAATCCTAGCACTCTGGGAGGCCAAGGTGGATTGCGTGAACTCAGGAGTTTGAGACCAGCCTGAGCAGGAGCAAGACCCTGTCTTCTTAAAAATAGCCAGGCATTGTGGCATGAGTCTGTAGTCCCATCTACTCAGGAGGCTGAGGCAAGAGAATCACTTGAGCCCAAGAGTTAGAGGCTCCTGTGAGCTATGATACCACAGGATTCTGCCCCAGGGCGACAAAGTGAGACTCTGTCTCAAAAAAAAAAAAAAGAAAAGAAAAGAAAGGAAAATAGGCGGCAGCTGTGGCTCAGTGAGTACGGCACCCACCCCATATACTGAGGATGGTGGGTTCGAACCTGGCCCCAGCCAAACTGCAACAAAAAGTAGCTGGGCATTGTGGTGGGTGCCTGTAGTCCCAGCTACTCAGGAGGCCGAAGCAAGAGATTCACCTACACCCAAAAGCTGGTGGTTGCTGTGAGCTTTGTTGCAATGGCACTCTACCTAGGGTTAAAATTGAGACTCTGTCTCTAAAAAAAAAAAACAAAAACCAACAAACTATAAGAAAAAGTTTATTATACATATGACATAGGGCTAATTTCCTAACTCTATCAAGGGCTCTTATAAGCCTGTAAGAAAAAGACAAACTGGCTCGGCGCCTGTGGCTCAAGTGGTTAAGGTGCCAGCCACATACACCTAAGGTAGCAGGTTCGAATCTAGCCTGGGTCTGCCAAACAACAATGACGGCTGCAACTAAAAAAAAAAAGTCGGTGGGCGCCTGTGGTCCCAGCTACTTAGGAGGCTGAGGCAGGAGACTCGCTTGAGCCCAGAGGTTGGAGGGTGCTGTGAGCTGTGATGCAGTGGCACTCTACCCAGGGGGACAGCTTGGCGCTCTGTCTCCAAAAGAAAGAAAAAGACAAACTATGCAGTGAGAAAATGGTAATTAGAGATATACAGATTAAAATATAGTAGAATCTTCATAGTTGACCACCTTCCTATACTGATTGCCTCCTTAAATTGACTTAATTTTTTTTTTTTTTTTGCAGTTTTTGGCTGGGGCCAGCTTTGAACCGGCCACCTCTGGTATATGGGCCCTACTCCTTTGAGCCACAGGTGCCACCCTGACCTAATTTTTTATAGACCAGTCATGCACCACATTTACATATCAGTACAGTAGGCCTAGTTTCTTACATTGACCAGTTTGTTATACTCCCTTGGGTGGTCAACTTACAGAGGTTCTGCTGTGCTTATCTTTTAAATTGGCAGTGGTTTAAAAGTTGTGAGTAATGGCTCGGCGCCTGTGGCTCAATCGGCTAAGGCGCCAGCCACGTACACCTAAGGTGGCGGGTTCGAATCCCCAGCCCGGGCCCGCCAAACAACGATGACTGCAACCAAAAAATGGCCAGGCATTGTGGCTGGCGCCTGTGGTCCCAGCTACTTGGGAGGCTGAGGCAGGAGACTCGCTTGAGCCCAGGAGTTGGAGGTTGCTATGAGCTGTGATGCCATGGCACTCTACCCAGGGGGACAGCTTGAGGCTCCGTCTCAAAAAAAAAAAAAAGAAACGACGGCTGGAGCGGGCTCCCCTCTGACCCCAACCGCTGCTTATCTGGTAGCCATCACTACTCTGATGCTGTGTCACGCGGCTTCCTAACACTCACTGTCCACATCCATATAGATAACAACAGAAAGAGACTTGGCTAACGCCCGAGCGGTCTGGCTACGATGGAGGTTAACCACGGGACCTCGAGAAGGTCACCTAACTTCAATCCACATGTTCCATAGCCCACAAAATGAGAGAGCTCATCTAGCCCATCTCAGGATGAGTTAGAAAGGTGACATCTTCCAATAGTAAGAGTAAGTTGATTCAGAAGACGGTGTTCTAAAGAGGGAGTGGCTTGAAGGTTTGGGGCGTCCCTAGACTGGCAGAGGGTGGGACTGTGCGTGTAACAGTATTTATTTTATGTCACGAAGCAACTGAGAAGCCAGCTTCCTGTGTCTTACCCTAAGCAGGGAGCGTCAGCCACACTTGGATATGAATATTTTTTATCTCCCTCTTCTCACATGTATAATTAGCTCTCTGGAAGTCTGTTGAGTCGGGTCTCATCTTGGCACCAGATCTGTCCCGCTGCTGACACTAGGGATGTGTTTGGAAGTGGTCATGAGGGGAGCGATGGTGACCATGACAACCCAAGCAATGCCGCCACCACTGCCAAGCTAGTGCAAAATACCAAGTCTGACGCCCACGATGCACAACATAGACTGTCACCCCTGCATCTACGGCCAACCCATAACCCATGCACACTGGCTCAGGGGGTAAAATGTTGAAATACCTCCACACCACTGACCTCTGGGGTCTCTCCGCCCTCTGAAAGGACTAACTGCTCGGGGTGCATCCAGCCAACTGTTGATTCTACCACCTTCTTCATACTCTTGAATATTATTCTCTACGAGGATATGCTTCTTTATAATTTTTCTAAAGTTTCTCTTAAGGTGCCAATCCCTTAAATACTGAGAATAAAAACAGCATACCAACACTTGAATAAAGCCAGATAAGATACACTCTGAAACTGTGTGGTTTCAAACCCCAAATTCAGCTTATGACCCAACTTCTATGAGAAGCCTGTACAAAAACAATAGCTAAGTTTCAAAGCGTGAGCGTGATACTCACAATGATGAGCAAGAAATATCTTTAAAGCTTTAGTCTATGTGACACAATCCTTCCTCATCTTTGGATTAGGCCCTACCATGTATCAAGAATCACACATAAGGATCTCCCATGTGGAACTTATGAAAAACTCTGTAAAGTAAGCAGGTGTAATTCAGGTGCCATTATCATTGCTTCACAAGACTCAGAGAGGCTGAAATCAAGGTTCTCTAATTCTTAAATGGCAGAGCTAAGAAGAAAAGTCCGCTCTCCTGGCATCTATCTTCTTCACTGGTATGTTAGAGCCACCTCACAGTGGCCAGTGACAGCCTACCTAACTCAGGAATTTTGCAAGTAGTTGTTAAAACCACAAAGAGCTTGAAATCAGCCAGGTGAGTTTACCAGCACACAATGACTCCCGTGACCCCCGTTGCCATCCACAGAAGGGAGAGGTTTGGGCTTTTATTTTTTTTTAGTATCAGCCAATAGTTCTCTATTGCACCAGCTTCTTGGCAGTCTGACACTGGAGAAAGATCTCTGAACTGGAATAGAAAAATTCCTAATTCTCCACCTGCCACTTAGCAACCATCTCACCTAAGTCATTTAACCTCTTTGACCCTCTATTTTCTTTTTTTTTTTTCTTTTTTAGAGACAGTCTCATTTTATCGCCCTCAATAGAGTATTGTGGAATCACACAGCTCACAGCAACCTCCAACTCCCAGGCTCAGGCGATTCTCTTGCCTCAGCCTCCTGAGTAGCTGGGACTACAGGTGCCCGCCACAACGCCCAGCGTTTTTTTTGTTGTTGTTGTTGTTGCAGTTTGGCCAGGGCTGGGTTCAAACCCACTACCCTTGGCATAAGGAGCCAGCACCCTACCCACTGAGCCACAGGCAACCACCCCCCTCCATTTTCTTATCTGTCAAATGAGGACAATAAGTGCTGCTCACTCACAGCTAAGAGTTATTAGAAACTGCAAGAGCCACTTTGCAAACTGCAAAACAACACACGGCTATGGAAAACAGTATGGCAGTTCCTCAAAAAATTAAACAGAACTCCCATGGGATCCCGCAATTCCACCTCTAGGCATATCCTCAAAAGAATTGAAAGCAGGGTCTCAAAAGAGACCTGTACACTCGTGTTCACAGCACATTATTCACAATAGCCAGGAGACGGGAGTATTAACAGACAGTGGGGGGATCTAAATGGGGTCTATCCATACAAAACAGAATAGCCTTCAGCCCTTAAAGGGAAGGAAATTGTAACACGTGCTGCAGCCTGGATGAACCCTAAAGGCTTTATGTTAAGTCAAACAGTCCAGACTCAAAAAGACAAATACAGTCAGCCCTTCATACCCACAGGTACCAAATCTGTGGATTCTACCAATCACAGACAGAAAATATTTGGGGGTAAAAATATATTTCAACTGAACATGTGCAGACTTCTCTCCCCACAATCACTCCCTAAACAATACTCTGTTTAACAACTGTTTACACAGCATTTGCACGGTATTACACATTAGAAGTCACCCAGAAATGATCTGGAGTAGCGCAGAATCCATGCAGGTTATATGCAAATATGTGTACTACACCATCTTACATCAGGGACTTGAACATCTGTGCATTTTGGTACGAGGTAGGTCCTGGAACCAATACCCCACAGATACAAGGGATGACTACATTGCACAATTTCACTTATACAAGGTCTCCAGAGTTGTCAAATTCAGACAGACAGAATTGGACTGGCGGAAGGGAAATGGGGAGTTCTTGTTTCACAGGGGCAGAAGTTCAATTTAGGATGATGAAAAAGTTCTGGAGATGGACGGTGGTGACAGTCACAGGACACTGGGAATATACTTAATGCCACTGAACTGTACGCAAAAGATGGTAAGTTCTAGGTTATATATTTTTTTGGACACAACTTTTGAAAAAGAAAAGCCATACACCTTGGGAGGCTGAGGCAAAAGAATCACTAAGCCCAAGAGTTTGTGGTCGCTGTGAGCGGGGACACCATGGCACTCTACCGAGGGCAACATAGTGAGACTCTGTCTAAAAAAAAAAAGCAAAACACTCAAATATGAAATCTTGTTTCTACAACCTTGTCAGAGAAGCTGAAAGGGCCACTGAAAGCCCATGTTGGTTTTTAACCATTACTAGTAACCACAAACTCCATTTTTACTGATCACGCTAACACAGGCAGAAAGAATCCAAAGAGTGTGCAATTCTTATAGGCATTATTGCCAAATGCAGGCTGTCTCCAACTTACACACAAGGTCTGTTCCAAAAGTTCATTTAAAGGTTGTTGTCGTTGTTCATTTTCTTACAGAAGCGAAATTTTTCATGGTAATTAGGATCCTATTCCTATCTAAGAAAGCCCTGCAGTCCACAGTATGGCTGGAAACCGATGGTATTAACAGTCCTGGCCTGGCCCTGGGATGGGGCTGCACTGGGCAGGGGGAGAAGGACGAGGGAAAGATCACAGAGGCAGCAGCACCCTCCGTTCCCAGGGCCCAGATCAGTCTAGAGCCCAGGTTTGTGACTGGCTGATACAAGTTGACCTGGGGTCCTTTTTCCCAAGACCCCACCCACTGTATTGTTCTTTCTCATCTCACCAGGCCCTCAACCCAGTTTGAAACCCTTGAGAGCCTCCCCAGTTCTCCAAGACAAGAATTACCTCTTCTCCCCCTCGGCCTCCCACTCATATGTCAATTAAGTATGCTAATGAGACATCAAGTACTTTCCTTAAAATCTCTTACATGGTAAATGGCTGACAGTCTCTCAGCCTATTCAAGGTAAGGATAAGTTTTAAGGCAAATTTCCAAAAGTCATTTGTTTTCCAAGGTTAAAGAAGTATCAGCCCATGCATGGCTGGGCATTTGGGGGCAGAGGACTCCGGCCTGCCAGTCACAGGAGAGACCTCCTGGCTTTGTACGGCTTCTACTTCTTTCCACCCACAAATTTTCTACAGCTATAAAGGTTTGGGGGCTTCTTCTTTTTCCTTTTTCTTTTCATAATACTTCGTAGGAGGGGAAAGAATTGTGTGGGGAGGCAGGCAAGACTGTCACTTGAAAATCAGAGGCTGAGGTTTTATTTCATACGATACCTTTAGGATTCCATTTTACAGCACCCAATCCAATTTATTGTAAAACCAATCGCAGTGATCCGTGATGTGGTCATGAAAGCAGAGAAACGTCCTCTCAACAAGTAGAAATATTGACTACTTTCACTTTGAGGGGTTTGCTTTCCCCGGTCACCCTGTTTTAGAACTATCAATAAATCACAACCCTGAATGCCGCCGCCAAAAGGGCTAAAACAGACTGGATGAGGTGAAAGAGAACGCCCAGTTAGCAGACCAGTTCCTCAATGGCTATATTCACAATCCTGTGACCTGGGGAATTAAAAGCTTTTCACATCTTCTCCAACCTCCCGTCCAAAAGTCTCCCCAGAAGGATATTCTGAGTAAATCGTCACATATGCTTACGTGGCGTATACATATGCATGCTGCCGTTTTTAAATACTCTAACATTAAAATTAATTCAGTACATGCAGGGTTTTAAACTATAAAACTCCATGATGGTGAGACATTGTAAGAAAGTGACTTGAGTCATCAGATCAAAACATTATTTCCAGAAAGAAACAAAGAGATGCGGAAGCCCATCCTCCAAACAGAAAAGCAGGTGGAAAGTAAGCGACAGCTGTCAGAAGAGGCTCTGGCCCGAGCTGACGCAGAGAGGGACAGATTTTTAAAACCCAGCTCAGGGTACAGGAAAGGTGCTAAGAGACACAGCTGAGCCTGTGATATATGGCAAAGTAGGTCACTCCAACACGGGAGCTGGCCCAGAGGATGCTGCGGGCGGAGTCTCTTGCTTAACGCCAGCATTATATGAACTAATCACCTCCTGGTGGGAGCCAGTGTTGAACAGCTCAATGTACCTTCCAAATCTGTGCAATGGCCTCTGAGGAACCGGGAGGGATGAAGAGAGGGCTGGCATTTACTGAGCACACACCCATGCGTCACACTCTTCCTAAGTGGTTCTCGTGCACCCTCATTTAATCTTCACCACCGAAAGGACAGCATTGCTGGATTGCAAATCGGCTACCACACCAACCTCCCTGCACACCGAGGGGGTGCTGGCCCTGGTGTTGGCTTCTTTCTTGATCACCTGGGGAGGGTTCACTTGTTTCATGAGCTCGTTTTGCAGAACTGGAAAAATACTGAACGCAGAGAAGAGGGCACGTCGCCCCTCAGCATCTGCCAGACCCCTCTTCAGCGTCTGCCTGACCACATTCCAGGAAGTCAGATAAGACCAACCGCCAAAAAGAGCACTAAGCACCTTGAAGAGCCCTAATTGGGACAGAGGGGTATAAGCACCCTCCCCAAGTTCCTGCCAGACCAGATTCCAAGGACTCCGATAAGACAGACTCAGAAGAGAAGGAGAAAGGGGGGGAAAAAAAAAAAAACTTCTGTTACAACTGGTAGCATTCACCTTTTATTTACTCTTTATAAATCCCTTTAAAAGACCCCAGCGACTTGGGGCTAGGATTCCCTTCTTCTTTCTCGCTGCCCCCTCCCCTTCTTCTTCTGCTACTTTCTGAGACAGTAAAATACATTTTGTCTTCATTATATCCTACACCTTGGGTAAGAAATCTCTCTCAGCCGGAGCCATAAACCCCCATAAACCCCTCGTGAGCTTCCCACCCTTCAATCACCCTTTCAACCACAGTCCTCACTGTGGTTCCTAGAGTCCTCCTCTAGGTCCTAGAGTTCTCCTGTTTTCCAGATGAGGACGTGAAGTTAAGAACGGAGTAGCAACTTGCCCAAAGCTATGTAGCTAGGAAGCAGGGGACCCCAGATTTGCACCCTTCTCTGAGCAGTCCCCTAGCCTACCTTCTTAGCTACTGGCTGTGCTGGGGAAAACAGCTAGCAATTGTTCTTCCCTCACTGACTTAAGAATTGTTTATGGTTTCTTAAATCAATTTTGAGGAGGGTAAATATGCACCAGCCTGCCTATTTGCAACAAGAGCTTCCAAAGTCAATTTCCAACAGATACTGACATATCCTTTCCCACCAGTGCTGGGCCCTGAATATGCAAGGGTGGCCCACAGCTGCCGAAGGCTCTACACGGCCTGATGGCAGTGACTGTACATCCAGTCCCAAGAATGTGCCAGGTACCACAGACATCATGGAATCCTTACAACAGGCCCCAGGGCTGGCAACTTTTCTAGCTCCCTCTTAACTTGGAAAGATTAAGGACCCTTCCCTGAGGCACACGGCTGTGAATGGCTTCACTGAAGCTGCCTTCCCCTCACGGTCCATTGCCTCCTCTACCCCATCTCAGCAAATCCACCATCCTAACATCTTGGCCTCAAGATGTGGTGTATTAACCAAGAGACAGACTCCCTCCAATTTTTGAGTCTTCCCAATATCCTAGGAAAACAGCACAAAACACATAGCTGATTGCTGAAGACATGGGAATGAACCTGGTCTGTCACAGAATGAACCTGGTCTTCAGGTCCATTTGGAGGTTACCCTTGGTCTACCTGGAGCCTGAATGATCAAGGCGCTGTGTAACAAACTGAAAACTGGCCCCAAGAAAACTGATGCCCATACCACAGAAAGTGTAAGGGCCATAACCAACATGGAAGTTGGGCTGTAGGCATCTTTCCCCAGTTCACATGTCCTCCCGACCACATAAGCACTGAACTGGCCGTCTGCAATCAGAAAGGAAGCTAAGGTCAGTTGACTCAGGCCCCGAGCTTTGTGGTGGCCACAAAGAAGCAGTTACTCCATTAATTAAAAACACATGTCCCCAGTGGGCTTTGGGCTCCCTGACAAGTCACAGGAAACCTGAGATGCTATCAGAAGGAAAAGCATGAGGTCCAGGGACTGCCACCCTCCCGGGCAAGCTGACCAGTAATGTGACAATTCCCTGCTGGACCAAGGCCTAAGCCCTCCCAGAGGAGAGAGGAAGAGAAGCAGAGGAGAGAGACTGCAGGGGATTTAAGGAGATTTATTTGGGGAAAGGAAAGATTAAAGGGATTTATGGAGACCCAGCCAAAGAAAATCTCAACAAGTTAACCCCTGAAATCCTCCCCTGAGAACGCTCAAATGTCCACCTGGCACCAGCCAGGCCTAATTACTGTCCATTCAGCTGCCAAGCCTGAACAAGAAATCTGTACTTGAGACACAGTCATCATGAGCTTGTCTGGGAACATGATTTACCCAAAAGTCTCAATTCCCCAGTCCCTCTCCACTAATCAATAGGGACATTGGAGTATATCTTTTTTCAATCAAAAAAAAAAAAAGTTTGGCTTTTTCTCTCCAAATGTAAAACATCCTAGGGAGAAAGGGGTAGTAAGAGTTCTCAGGTTTATTTTTTGAGCTCTAAATTCCTAAGTGAATGGGAGAGTTATAGGTTATAGACTCACCTGTCAAAGGGATCTAGCCCCTTCTATTTATTGTTCTAAAAACACAAACCAGCATTTTCACGGAAAGTTAAATAACTCTTCCTACTGCTAACATTTCCACTCTGTCACAAGACTTTCCCACTTGGGACCAAAAAGGAGGTATCTCAAAGTCCTTTCCAGAACTTTGCCTTAAAATGCAGGAGCCCCTCACCAAGGGAGCCCAGAAGCCAAAGCTTTCTCCATAAAATGTTTCTGGAGCTTCCCAGGGCGTGGGCAGCCCCAATGTCACAACAGAGCAGGTCCTCGAAAATCCTTCAAGAAACCAAACAAAACCACGGCGTGTCTTGTTCTTCCAACCACAAATCTTTGGAGAATCTTACACCCACATCCAATCTGCCAGCAATTCCTGCTGGTTCTACCTTTAAAGCATATCTAGAATCCAGCCACTTTCCGTCACCTCCAGAGCTACTTTCCCAATTCCATAGCCCCATATCCCTCACGCAGGTCACCACAGGAGACTCCTAACTGGTCTCCCACTACTGCCCCCCAGCCTGACTGACTGGTCTCAGCACAACAATCTAGGGATCATGAAAACACGAGACAGCCCAAGCTACCCCTCTGCTCAAACCCTGCATTAATATTTCCCATTTGGAGCCAAAGCCTTAATTGCTGCTACAAGGTCCTGGTCAACTCTGTACCTCCTCCCCTGGGCTTCAGCTCCCCCACGCCTCTGCCGCCTCTGCCCCTGGAAGGCGCTGTTCCAGCCTCCGGGAAGTTGCTGGGCCTCCCAAATGCCAGGCAGGCTCTCCCCTCAGGCACTTGCCTGCACTGTTTCCTCTTACTGGAACATTCTACTTTCAGATAGCCCCAGGACTCAGCTATTCAAATATGAGCTTGTCAGTATAGGCCCTGCCATCCCCCCCACCCCAACCAATCCCCTCTCCCCACATTCTGCTTCTCCCTGGCCTGGATATTCTATAACACACTCTCCATTTTGCTTCTTCCTCTCCTGTGTTTTCTATAGCCCCAGGAGAGCGGCCACTCCTGTACGCCTGTTCACCGCCATGTTCTTGGTGCCCACAATACAGCAGGTGTTCAATAGATATTTTTAAACATATGAGAGACTGAATTTATATCGTGCCTCAAAACACAAGGACTGAGAAATTCAAACCGGTAAGAAAGAATGAAGCCAGAACACACTCGGGGAGAAATCTAGGGGCTGCCCGCCTCTCTTTTTCTCTTGGTAATATTCTTTCGAATGCTTCTCACAGACTGTACAATTCTGAGTAACTCCAGAAAAACGAGTATGAGATCATCCCACCAAATACACATCCCACCTCGAGGGGCTCTGCACTCCACCCCGCAACACACACACACTCACAAATTAGAAACACGGAGCCTATTTTCCACCTGGGCTTTCAGAAAAATCAATCATCTGTGTCCCCAACAGGTGTATTTATTGAGCAATTTCAGAATAAGTAGCATAAGTACGAGATGAGTGGGAAAGACAGTGCTTGACCTGGAGAAATCTCCATTTATCCTCTTCCTAAAGCCGCACCCGGAGGCACTCAGTTAATGAAAAAAAAAAAGGACCCACTGCTATTGACATTAAGTGAGATCAGGTTGCCGGTCCTGAGCTGTTTACTCTGCTACTAGCTCAGACATAAAAATGTCCCTCCACATAGAAATGAGCTGCACAGAACCACACGAGAAAAGCCCCAAGGAACAAAAAGCAAGGGCCATCCTCACCCAGGGAGCCAACTCTTAGGGTTATAAGGGCACTTGGAAACCGCCTAGCCTTCCCAGTCTACCCCTCTCCCCTTGATTTTAGAGATGAGGAAGCTGAGACACGGAGAAGGTAACGTGGGCAAGTGGTCAGGCAACCCACAGGCCCACACACCCTCTTCGTGGTGGACCCAGGCCCACATCCTCCACAGTGCCTGGCCCAGCAAGCTACAGATAGGAACGGCCTCAACTTCAGTTGTTCAATCCGTATGGAAACCCATATTCATACCCTGCAGAGATGAGGATATATTTTACAGGACAGGCCATTTTCTAGAACAGAAGAAGTGAGGTAGGTTGGGGTGGGAGATTCATCCGTGTTGAGCCAAGTACTCAGGCCTTCTCTGAGTACTTCACAGGCTGGACATCGTGAAAGTGACTTCCCTGAGTCTGGGGTGCTTCCTAGATGTCACACGGAGGCTTTCTTCTCCCCCCCCCCATATACTTCTCCAAATGCTTCAGAAATCACTGAAAGATGGCTACAGTAGGGAAGGCCTGAAAAGCTCAGTGAAGACGCCAGCAGAGGGGTTCCCCCCCCCACTCCTCATTTGCTGTTACACAATATTTATTTGCTCTCACAGTATGCCAAGGATCTGAAAACACTGTTGATTAATAAATAATAATTAAAGTCTCACTACCTTATTCACAGACATGGTTAGGTTCAGGGATTCCCTTTTACAGGAGGCTAAATGGAAGCCTATGAGTCAAAAAGTTTCTTCCTTCCAAAGACCTGACTCAGAGGTGCATCAGACAGCCTGGGCCAAACCACAAAGCCGAGTCCTTTCTCTTGTGCTGTCCTTTGCTTCTTCAATCTCATTTTCCAACCTCTTGGGCCAACCTTCACTCCCACTCCCCAGCAAGGTCCCTCAAACCACACAGACTAAACGACCTGACCCAGAGCCTCCAACAGTACATGGTCTGCTCTCTGAGGCTATCTGGATAAAGCAGTGAAAGATCAGATCACAAAGTCTGGCAAAGTGAGTGCCACTTGGCCCTTTACAATGCTTTATTTTCTTTCCCCACTTTCCTGTCTTTGGGGATAACACTTTATTTTAGAAGCATTTTAACACTGTAAGTTGACAGCCTTGCTTCTTCCAGGACTTTCCTGCCTTAGGATCTTAAAGACATATGGTGAAGGTGTGACAAACAAAATGATTGGAACTGCACAGTACTTTGGAAATGAACTCCAAGGGTAACTGTTGATGCCTTTGATTTATGTTAGATTTCTTTACAAACAAGAGAAGAGCTCAGACTCAAAACCTGCACAGAGGGACCTGAAGTGACCTCGGTATTAAGAAGCAGGCCACGCACGGTAATTGGACTTGGTCCTGAATAAACGGATGCATTGAACTTGGGACCACTTCTAGAAAGTCCAAGGAGACAAAATAATGACAATCCAAAAGCTTTGAAATGCTTACATATTTAGATACAGGTTATCCCATAATTATGTGTTCTTTACAACAATATTAAAATTAGCTTTCCAAATACTAAAGTCAAATTATTATTAATCATCTGCCATTACAAAATCTACAAAGTGTGTCAACCCCATGGAGATAATCAAGAGTTGTTCTGCCTATCTTTGAATATCAGTTCCACCACTCACCAGCTAACATTTGGCAGGTCACTTAATCTCTCTGTGGCCTGTGTTTTCTCATCTACAAATTGAGGATAATCGTAAATCCCCACATCACAAGGTTCCCCTGAGATTTAAATGAGTTAATACACATAAGGCAGGTAGAATAATGCATGGTCCTTGGTATACATTTCAGAATACCATCTACAATTGCTATAACTGTTAGATCACCGGGCAGAAAACAACTTGATCATTTCATTGTTTGTCTTTTACTCTCCTGGATCCCCTGCCAGCAGGACAACAGAAAGTTTCTTTGCAAAGAATTCTTGTTCTTTTTCAAATGTGTTTGCTTTGAGACAGAGTCTCACTATGTCACCCTCAGTAGAGTGCCCTGACATCACAGCTCACTGCAACCTCAAACTCTTGGGCAGCAAAGAATTCTTTCCAAGGCAGAAGGCAATGCTTTGGGATCCTAAAAGAGACTCATATCCAGAGCCACAGGGAACATGGCCAGAGTCCAAGAGGCTGCTCATTTGGAGCCCTACTCCTGCACCAGAAGACAAATGCCTGCCATCCTTCAGAGGTGGAAGCCACCGCAGTCATCCCCAAACAGCCTGCTATCACAGTAGGAGACACTCAAGAAGCCACAGCTCACTGAGCCTGGGCAGCCCAGCCACTGCAGAGGTGCAGCTGCAGGCCTGTCCTGTGGAGCAGGAGTCAGTTAGGGGACACTGCATCAGTCCACCTAGAGGCTACAGGCAGAGAGGGACCAGTGCGAGGGGCTCAGAGGAGGATAAGCCAGGCAAAGGAAAACCCAAGCACGCACACACCATGACTTAGCTGGTCCCTGGATGACAAGCCGAAGGTGTCTCTTAGTAACCTGAGCATCTCAGAGTTGCAACTCTAAACCCAAATAAGCCTCATTTAAATTTTGTTTTGGACCAAAACTAACCCCTTAACTAGCTTCACTGAGAGGCAGCCCCAAACCCTTCTTTATTACAAAGCTAAGTCCTTTTCTGTTTTCATTCCACCAAAGATAGCAAGTCAGTACCTTCCCTGGAAGGCAGTGCCAGGAGCAGGGAGACCCTATTCCAGTCCTTACCACGTGCTTTCCTGGGAATCAGAAGTGTGGCTGGGAGAAATGCCACCTCCACAACTCCTCTCTGGGGGACCCACTGCACAGCTGTGGGTGAGGGGAGATGATGGAACAGCTGCAGCAGATCCTGGGCAGGGGCAGAAGACAATCTGGGTTTGAAAAGGTGGTTCTGGAAAAGCAAGTCAACCACAAAAGCAAGCACACGGGGGGGGGGGGGGGGGGGGGGGGGGTGGTAACAACACCCCCCACCCAAGCCTCCAATTTTGAGCCCAGGCCCAAACAAACCCACC
>CAUYQV010119672.1:0-76373 GCA_963574575.1 Galagoides demidoff | reverse complement strand
TAGTCTTGCTGAAGTTAGATGATATCTCATAGTGGTTTTGGTTTGCATTTCTCTGATAATTAAAGATGATGAGCATTTTTTTCATGTGTTTGTAGGCCATGTGCCTGTCTTCCTCAGAGAAGTTTCTGTTCAAGTCTCTTGCCCACATAGAAATGGGGTTATTTGTTCTTTCCTTATTGATGAGTTTGAGTTCTCTGTGGATTCTAGTTATGAGACTTTTGTTGGAAGCATAACCTATAAAAATCTTCTCCCATTTTGAAGGTTGTTTGCTTTACTTACTGTGTTCTTGGCTGTGCAGAAGCATTTTAGTTTGATCAGATCCCAGTAATGTATTTTTGGTGTTACTTCAGTTGCTCTGGGGGTCCTCCTCATAAAATATTCTTCCAGGCCGATTTCTTCAATCGTTTTCCCTGCACTCTTACAGTATATTTATAGTTTCCTGTCTTAAGTTTAAATCTTTTTATCCAGTGAGAATCAATTTTTGTTAATGGTGAATGGTAGGGGTCTAGTTTCAGTCTTCTACAAGTCACCAGCCTGTTTACCCAGCACCATTTGTTAAATAGGGAGTCTTTTCCCCCACTGAATGTTTTGATAGGCTTGTCAAAGATCAAATGATGATAAGTAGTTGGGTCCATTTCTTGATTCTCTATTCTGTTCCATACATCTACCTCTGTTTTTTTGCCAGTACTATGCTGTTTTGATCATTATTGATTTATAGTATAGTCTGAGGTCTGGTAGTGTGATTCCTCCTGCTTTGTTCTTATTTCAGAGTAATGTATTGGCTATTTGAGGTTTTTTTCTAATTCCATATAAAACGAAACACTATTTTTTCAAGCTCTTTGAAGTCTGACAGTGGTGCTTTAATATGAATTGCATTAAATCTATTGATTGCTTTGGGTAGTGTGGACATTTTGACAATGTTGATTCTTCCCAACCATGAGCATGGTATGTTTTTCCCTTTGTTAACATCTTCAGCTATCTCTTTTCTTAGAGTTTCATAGTTCTCTTTATAGAGATCTTTCATGTCCTTTGTTAGGTAAATTCCCAGATATTTCATCATCTTTGTTGTTGGCACATATAAAAGCCACTGATTTGTAAGTGTTGATTTTGTAACCTGAGATACTGCTGTATTTGTTGATCACTTCTAAGAGTTTTATAGTTGAGTCCCTGAGATTTTCCAGGTAGAGGATCATATCATATGTGTAGAGTGAGACTTTGATCTCCTCTGACCCTATTTGGATAGCCTTGATCACCTTCTCTTGCCTGATTGCTATGGCTAAGACTTCCATTACTGTGTTGAATAGCAGTGGAGACAGTGGGCATCCTTGCCTAGTACCTGATCTCAATGGAAATGTTTTTAATTTTATTCCATTTAATATGATAATGGCTCTGGGTTTGCGTAGATGGCCTCTATCAGTTTAAGAACTGTCCTTTCTGTGCCTATTTTTAAGTGTTCTGATCATGAAAGGATACTGGTTATTATCAAAAGCCTTTTCTGCATTAATTGAGAGAATCACATGGTCTTTGTTTTTTATTTTATTTATGGGGTGTATTATATTTATAGATTTGCGTATGTTGAACCAGTCCTGTAACCTTGGAATAAAACCAACTTGATCGTAGTGTAGAATTTTTTTTTGATGTGTTGTTGGATTCTGTTTGCTAAGATCTTATGGAATACTTTTGCATCGATATTCATTAATGATATTGGTCTCTAATTTTCTTTCTTTGTTGGATCCTTTTCTAGTTTGCGGATTAGGGTGATATTTGCTTCATAGAATACATTGGGAAGTATTTCTTTTTCTATGCTTTGGAAAACGTTGTATAATATAGGTACTAGTTCCTTTTGAAAGGTCTAATAGATCGGATGTGAGGGCATCTGGTCCCAGACTTTTCTATTTTGGGAGATTTTGTATTGTTGATGCTATTTTTGTGATTTGTATAGGTCTAGTCAAGATTTCTAATTCTTTCTGGTTGAGTCAAGGAAAGTGGTGTGCTTCCAGGTATTGGTCCATTTCCTTCAGATTTTCATATTTCTGGGAATAGAGTTTTTGATAGTAATCATTGAGGATTTTTTGAATATCTGAGGTTTATGTTGTTATTTCTCCTTTATCATTTCTGATAGATGATATTAGAGATTTTACTTTTCTTTTTCTGGTTAGGTTGGCCAAAGGTTTATCAATTTTGTTAATCTTTTTAAAAAACCAACTTTTTGTTTCATTGATCTTCTGAATGATTCTTTTGTTTTCAGTTTTATTTAATTCTGCCCTAATTTTGGTTATTTCTTTTCTTCTAGTGAGTTTGGGGTTGGAATGTTTTTCCTTTTCCAGTTTCTTGAGATGATCCCTTAAGTTGTTGGTTTCCTCTCTTTCTTGATGAAAGCTTCCAATGCTATAAATTTCCCTCTTAGGACTGCCTTTGCAGTATCCCACAGGTTTTGATAATTTGTGTCTACATTATCATTTTGTTCCAAAAATTTTGTGATTTCCTTGTTGATCTCATCTTTGACCCAGCTGTCATTTAGCCTAAGATTATTTATTTTCCATGACTTTTTTTGAGTATGAAGATTTCTGTTGCTGTTGAGTTCAACTTTCATTCCATGGTGGTCTGAGAAATACAAGGAATACTTTCTATTCTTTTAAATTTGCTGAGGTTAGACTTGTTTCGTAAGATATGATCAAATGTGGAGGATGATCTGTGGGCTGATGAGAAGAATGTATATGCTGTTTCATTAGGATAAAAGGTTCTGTAGAGGTCTGGTAAGTCCATTTGTTCTAGGGTCAGGTTTAAGTCTGATATTTCTTTATTTAGTTTCTTCTTGGAGGACCTATACAAGACTGTCAAAGGGATGTTAAAATCTCCAAGAATTATAATGCCGGAAGATATCAAGTTGTTCCTCTCCGTTATGGTTTGCTTTATAAATTGAGGAGCATTCTGGTAGTGTGCATAAATGTTAATTATCAAAATCTCATCACGTTGGGTGTTTCCCTTGACAAATGTGCAGTGACCATACTTATCTTTTTTATCTTTGTTGGTTTAAAGCCAATTGTCTCTGCAACTAAAATTGCAACCTCTGCTTTTTTCTTTTTTTCATTTGCCTGTATTATAGATGACCATCCCTTCACCCTGAGTCTATTTTTATCCTTTAAGGTAAGATGAGATTCTTATATGCAGCAGATATCTGGGCTAAGTTTATATATCCAGTCAGCCAACCTGTGCTTCTTTACAGTTTTTGGCCAGGGTTGGGTTTGAACCCACCACCTCTGACATAAGGGCCTAGCACCTTACTCATTTGAGCCACAAGTGCCTCTTTAGAGGACAGTTTAAACCATTCACATTAATTGAGAGAAGTGATAAGCATGATAGTGTTTTGGGAGTCATGGTTTTTGAAAATCCAGTGGACTGGCTTGGCGCTTGTGGCTCAGGTGGCTAAGGCGCCAGCCACATACACCTAAGATGGCAGGTTTGAATTCAGCCCGGGCCTGCCAAACAACAATGATGGCTGCAACCAAAAAATAGCCAGGCGTTGTGGTGGGCGCCTGTGGTCCCAGCTACTTGGGAGGTGGAGGCAGGAGAATCGCTTGAGCCCAGGAGTTGGAGGTTGCTGTAAGCTGTGATGCCATGGCACTCTACCCAGGGTGACAGCTTGAGGCTCTGTCTAAAAAAAAAGAAAAGAAAAGAAAAGAAAATCCAGTGGACTTTTAAATCCTTTCACCACTGTGGAAGTTGGTTTTTTTCCAAAAATTTCTGAGTGTGTTTACTTTGGTGGTAGAGCATTTTGCTGGTCATTGTGAAGGATGGGTCTGAGAATATCCTGGAGAACTGGTTTAGTTATGGCAAATTTCTTCAACATGTGTATGTCATTTTAGTATTTGATTTCTCCATCACAAATGAAACTCAGTTTAGCTGGATACAGGATCCTGGGCTGAAAGTTGTTTTGTTTTAGGAGATTGAAGGTCGATGACCATCCTCTTCTGGCTTGAAAAGGTGGGGCTGAGAGATCTGCAGTCATTTTGATATTTCTCCCTTTGGAGGTAATGCTTTTCTTAAGACTGGCTGTTTACAGAATTTTCTCTTTCATCTTAACATTGGCAAAGTTAATCACAGTGTATCTTGTAGATGCTTTATTTGGATTGAGTCTTGCTGAGGTTCTGAAACTGTCTGCTATCTGAATTTCTGTATCTCTTGCAATGCTTGGGAAAGTCTCCTTTATAATCTCTTGGAGTAGAGCATCTGTATCTTTAGGACCATCCTCTTCTTTAGGAATTCCTATAAGACGAGTGTTTGATCTTTTGGAGTAATCCCACAACTCTTTCAGCGAATGATCAGTTTTTGTTGTCCATTTGTCTGCCTCTTTGAGCATGTGGGAACATTCAAAAGGTTTGTCTTAAATTTCAGAGATCCTTTCTTCTGCATGGTCAACTCTGTTACTGAGGGATTCTACTGTATTTCAGAGCTTCTCAAATAACTTTTTCATTTTCTTGAGCTCTGCTATCTCTTTTCTCATTATGTCCATATCTTTGGTGACTTTGTCTTTGAATTCATTAATTTCTTTCTTTTTTTTTGGCCAGGACTGGGTTTGAACCCGCCACCTCTGGCATATGGGGCTGGTGCCCTGCTCCTTTGAGCCACAGGCGCCACTCGTGAATTCATTAATTTCTTGAGACAACCTTAGAACTACTATATGGATTTCAATTTCTAACTTTTCTTCCATTCTATTCATCTTATTTGCCATCCATATTCTAAATTCTTTTCTGACATTTTAGCCATTTGCCTATGCATGGCATCTTCAGTTGTATCTCCTTTGTCATTCCTTAGGGGGAGGGGGTTGATCTACTCTGGTTATGTATGTTGCCCGAGTTCTTTCGTTGTTTCTACCCCATGTTTATTTCCTACTGTTTGGTTATTAGAACTGATAGGGTGAGATTGAATTGGGGTTCCCAGGTAGTAGAGATAATCAGCCCCTTACCAAAGCACTAGGCTTTGTAATTGTGGCTTATCTCCTACAACCTTACAAAGGCCTCTTTCAGATGTTTGGCTGGAGACCTTGGGACCTACTTGGTGAGCTAGCACAAACTGGCCCTTGTTTTGAAATCAGCCAGCATCATCTACCCTATATTAAGAAGCCACAGTGTTAGGTTTAAATCTTGGCTGTGGAGAGATACAGATAGCCGTGGCGCCCCACCCCCAACATTCAGTACTTTTCTACTACAGAGCTTCCAAGGTCAACCTCAGAGTGTCCCTGGGCAGACAGCCCCAAATGCAAATTCCAATAAAATTATCTTGGGTAATACAAATCCTGCTCAACAGAGAGGGATCTACAGGTCTCCAAGAGCTCAGTTGGAGCTGGAGTCCATGTCCCCCTCCCGGACTCAGTTTACACTGGTGTCCACTTCTCTGCTTGCGGCCCACTTGGAGCTGGTAACCGTGCCCCCACCTGCTGGTCTTAGTCCACACCGGGCCAGCCTCTGTTCACTGGCTCTGTTGGAGTCAGGGGACCAAGCCCCCACCTACAGGTCTCAGTCCACACCTGGCAAGCCTCTGCTTACGGGCCCAGTTTGAGACAGGGGACAAGGTCCCCACCCACTGAACTCAGTCTACACCAGGCAACCACTCTCCTGCCCGCAGGCACTGTCAGAGCTAGGGGTTCTACGCCCCCTTCCTGCCAGACACAGCCGTAATGGAGGGTCAGCACTACCATTGGCCAGGCAAAGTCATAACCAGGGGACTGCTCCTTCTCCCGACGAGTGTCCCTTTCTTCCTATGCCTTTTTTCCCCAGTAGTCAAAGATTCCAATGTTTGGTGGTCCACACTAGGCCCAGATCTCTTAGGAAAAGACCAAATACACTGCACTCTGTAGGGGACAGAACTTCAGACTGCTATGTGAAGGGGGGAAGGGTAGACTGGAAGTTTGGAATTGTGGGGGGAAATATTTGTTCAATTTTATGCCTGGCAGGTTGGTGTCTAGGTTGGCAAGTGGGACTTCCCTGGAAAAAAGAGACCTGGTGTTTAGCAGCTGTCTCCAGTGAGGTAAAATGAGAAATGAGAGGTCTTTTGTTCCCTGCTTGCTCTCAGAGAGCCAGGCTACTGGCCTCCCACTTGGAGGACACTGTGGCCAGCCTTTCACTTGAGGGAGGGGTCTCCATCCTCTAGTTGATAGGCTTTGTACCTGTAATTTGTCTCCTTGAAGGCTCTTCCTTGGAGTTATAGCTTGCTGAACTTCTTTCTTGGCTCAGCTCCCCACCTTTGGCTTCATAGAGTCGGATTATGTCCAGTTTTTCTCCCTCTGGTCAGGAGCCTGTGCTGAGGGTTGCTACTAGTTGTCCATCTTCCCAGAATTCTAAAAGAATATTCTTTAAGACTTTTTTTCTAAACTTCAGTCTGTTTTATGGCATCATTAACTGGCTTTTCCTAGACAATAGAAACTTGGCCATCATTTGTGATTTTCATTATAAATATGGTCTGTAATATACTATTAGGGTTAATGGCAGGGAAGAGTGTGGTTTTACATGATGGTGAAAAGATTTTAAATGACTAGCTTTAGTCACTTACAATAAATGGAATCTTTGATAATTAACTAGATTTTTATATCTGCAGATGAGAATGTTTTAAAATTCTGGTGTTTTGATCCAAATATCAGAGGCTAGCTAAATTGAATTCTAGAAATGTTTTCTTCCTTAAAAAGTCACAGTCTTTCCCCACCAAAAGCTTTTAAATCTTTTATAAATTTTTTAAAATTTGCTTTCTACTCAAACAACTGTATTTTTCTATAATAATGCTTTTGATTTTGATACAATTCTGAGAATGGTTGATATAGAAGAGGTAAGTGACAGTTGAAGCAAAGATTTTTGCAAGAAGTTTCAAAGAAAACTCTGTCCCTATAATTAATAATATTTCATGATTTAGACTTCTTTTCCCAATTAGGGTACCTTACATTTGAATACTCAAATTTAAGGTAGCCTCCTAAAACAACACTAGAATACAGGGCAATATTTTTAATGTGTAGGTCAAAAGATTTCTATAATTTGGCATCTCATGTTTAGAGTTTTAAAAAAAGACTGAGAAAAGTTAGAGATTTGGTAAAATGATTTGCTAATTGTTACGGATTCGAAGGAGCTCTTGATATTTTCTCAGGCAATACCTTTTGTCTGATATCATCATCAGTCATAGTTTATACTGTATACTTAAATGATTCAACTTCCTCATTTGATTTTCATCATTTAAAGTCACCTCTGAGTTTCTGACTTCTCTAAACTCTGATGTAAGGGGTGGGTATGTGTGTAATGGACCATTGGAAACATTGAATAATATATGATTAAAATAGGACATTGTAAAACAAAATTTACTATTAATTTACTATATATTAAATAGTAATGAGAGTTGCTATTCAAGATAGGTTAGAAATAAGACTTTTTAAGACCAATTACAGGATTCAGAGATATTCCTAAGTGTTCAATAGGCAAATTTGTTTGAGAGGCACTGGTTATAAACAAAAGACAGTGAAGATCTAGGTAATATTCAGAGAATTGAGAACTTTACTTTGGATTTGAAAGTTAATGAAAAGTCAAATAGTTAGTTTCTACTGATTTCTGAGTAAAGAGTTAATTTCATCCTGATGTCTTTAAGTGGCTCTAAATGTCTCATATATTTTGACAATATGAACAAAAGTACAAAAAATAATTTTGTAATGTTCACCATGACAACCTGATTTTAGGGATTATGGGCGTATGGTGTATATTTTCTTTCATTGATGATTATTTTATTCTCAGTTTAGTCATACTAACTTTGTTATATTGAATAACTTTGCTCTTTTTTTTATTAAACTTGTGGATAGATTACTATGGCATTGCAAACTATATGTTTTAGAAATCTAGACAGGTGAGTTTGGGGTGTCAACAGCTCTGTTATAAAATATTTCATTGGTTGGGCTTGGTGCTCATAGTACAGTGGTTATGGCGCCAGCCACATACACTAAGGCTGGAGGTTTCAAACCCAGCCATCTAAACAACAATGACAACCACAACAAAAAACAGCCGGGCGTTGTGGCAGGCGCCTGTAGTCCCAGCTTCTTGGGAGGCTGAGGCAAGACAATTGCTTAAGCCCAAGAGTTGGAGGTTGCTGTGAGTTGTGACACCATGACACTCTACTAAGGACAACATAGGAGAACTCTGTCTCAAAAAAAAAAAAAAATTTTTTTTTCATTGGTTATTAATTAGAAAAAAGACATTTACCTATATACCCTAATTTTGCTTTTCTCTGTATACCTTCTATCCAGACATTTCTAACTACTTTTCTTGCTTCTACCTGCTTTCATAGTAACATTGAATTTTGTCTTTTCCCAAAGTAATACATAAAGAAACTTTATGTAGCCATCCATGTCACTATTAGTTACTATAAATATTGTCATAACTAGTTTAAATGTAGTTCCGCATTGTCAGTTTCAAATGAGGTAATTGAGACTTAGATTAAGATTTGCAAAAAAAAACCAAAACTAATATTTTTTCAGTGACCCAGCTATAATCCAGACACTATCTTTTCACATTTCAGTTCTTTGAAATATGTTTTGTTTTCATCATTACACAGAGACTCAGGAGTCAAGTTACTTGCCCAAGTCTATAAGGCTAGTCATGATGGAAGTAGGGTAAAATGCTAGGTTTCTTGAGCCGTCCATGGATGGCCTTTCCTATTCCTGTCAACAAACATTATGAACTGAGCTAGGATGGGAATTGGGGCTTTTGTGTGGCATTTGGTATTTGTGAGAATTAATAACTTGCTTTTCTGAGTTTCTTAAATGAGATTCAGAAAAATGAAACTAAGTATAGTGGTGGTGGTAAGAAAAATTGGAGATTTCACATACCATATTATAGTTCTGTCTGTTCATTAAGTGAGGAAACTGGGAGCTTAAAATATGTTTGCAAATCTGTGCTTCCCTTTGCCTTGCTTATGTTTATTTGTGAATTCTGTTTCTTTTATCCAAGCACTTCATTAAATTAAACTATTGATAACTGCCTTTTTGAAGCAAGACAGTTTCTCTTAGCCTCTTTATACCCAAGCAATGGCTGTTCTGAATATGATGACCTAGGAGTAATCAAATCGCCTAAGAGTAGCTTTTCAAATTGTTTTTTAAAGATACTTCTTCTCTAGAATTACTAAGTGATACATGTTTCCCTTTTCACCATGTAATTATCTAGGTTTTAACATTTGTACTTTTGATATCATCATATTCACTACAAGTTTTTTTTTCATAGGAGCCAGAGCTGACCTTGGCAGATATTTAGACAAAGGCAGTTTTTTTCTCTACCTACTAGTCCTTCCCCTTCCTGGCCCTTCCCTTGTATGTCTTTACGTCCTCCATATGCCCACTCGGTCTTCCTCTCTTCTTTCCCTTTCCCATTTTGTCTCAGTGTATAGGAAGGTACAAACTCAGAATGATGGTAGAAGTATATGATTTTCTATAAAGTTACTATTCAGTGATAGGACTATGAAACATGCCTAATTTCTGGAATAACTAGTTCAAATTACTTGAGAGTCCAACAGATCTGGGTTAGAATCTTGGCTTTTATAATAAAAATAGTACCTGCTTTCCCCCTCCTTACTGGGGTGGGGAATGATACAGTGAATATATTAATATAAAGCAGAAGGGAAAAGTATTGTTCTGTTTCATACTTCTCAAAGGTAATCACTAGTTATGGTTTTCATGTATCTTGCTAAATATCTGCTGTGTATGTTTATATATATATATATAGCATTAGCTATGTTAATTTCAAATTTATAACACGTTCATTTTCCTTTGTAACAGTCTTCAGTTAAGTGAGAAAACACTTGAAGAATATTCATTTAATACCATTTTAATCTATTTGATATTACCGAATTTTAGTATCTCAGTTTCTAATTTCTGTCTTTTTTTTCTTTTATTTGTCATTTTAAATTTCAGAGTAACATGTTTTGGTTATATAATTTGCTTTTTTCTGTTTCAGGTCAGAGTTTTAAGTGTGCCCTTCACCCACAATGTGTGCATTGTACCTGCTAGGTGTGACTTAACCCACCCCTCCCCCTACCTATTTGATTCCCATTGGGTTATACTTCCATATGTGCATGTAAGTGTTGATCGATTAGTCCCGATTTAGTATTGAGTACATGTGGTGTTTTTACATTCTTGTGATACTTCACTTAGAAGAGTGGTCTCCAGTTCCATCCAGGTTTTTACAAAAGATAATAGATCACCATTTTATTTATGGCTAAGTAGTACTCCATGGTATACATGTAACATATTTTATTAATGCACTCTCATATTGATGAACACTTGGGATGTTTCCACATCTTGTGATTATGAATTGTGCTGCTGTAAACATTCGAGTGCAAGTGTCTTTTTTATAAAATGTCCTTTATTCTTTTGGGTAAATTCCTTGTAGTAGGGTTGCTGGATAAAATGGTAGGTCTACTTTTAGTTCTTTGAGATGTCTACATAGGACTTTCCATAGAGGTTATATTAGCTTGCAGTCCCACCAAGAGTATGTAAGTGTTCCTTTCTCCCCACATCCATGCCAGCATGTTGTGTTTTGAGACTTTTTCATAAGTGCAATTCACACAGGAGTTAGGTGATGATCTCATTGTAATTTTGATTTGCATTTCCCTGAAGATTAGAGAGGTTGAGATTTTTTTCATGTGTTTATTGGCCATCAGTCCATCGTTATTTGAAAAGTTTCTGTTTCTGTCTTGTTATTTGAAAAGTTTCTGTTTCTGTCTTTTGCCCAATTTTTAATGGGGTTATTTGATTTCTCCTTGCTGTTTGCTTGAATTCTTTGTAGATTCTGGTTTATCAGCTCTTTATCAGGTACATGTATATAGCAAGCAATTATTTTCTCTCATTCTGTAGGTTGTCTATTTACTCTCTTGTTTGTGTCATTGGCTATGCATTTTTTTCTTTTTAATCTTATTCTCACTATATTCAAGATATGGCTCCCTAGTTATTTTTTTGGTTTTTTCAATCAATCTTGACCTCTGTGTTGGCTCAGAGTTTATTTGTAAAGATAAGAGAAAGGAAAACTACATTAGATAAGAAAACATATTAGAGGTGAAGAAGACAGAAAATGATATTTGTATTTATGACTTTAATCTTCTCTAGGAAGTAATTGGCTACACATTCTTCCAGGAATGGTTTTGATCCCAATATTTAGGAATTTAAGCTCATGCAAAGAAGATTTAGAGTTTTCTTTATTGTCATGATAAGGAAGGAGTATTGTAAGAGATTGGTATAAGATTCCCAGACCTGCTATTAAAGATACAGGATAACTTGGGACTGGGAATAGACTGTAGGTCATTTCTGGTTGGACAGGAGCATACTAGAGGCTTACAATATTCAGGGCGTCTCTGAGAGCAATAAGAGCATTGATAAAATTGCCTACCATAGCCGGGCACCAGAGTATGAACTTCTCATTCTTAACATGGGCAAAACTATTGGTTACAAAATATAAATCAGGTTTCAGAATTTCTTCTTATAATACAGTGGAAACATGTTATAAACGATTTTCCCTCCTTTAAACAGCTCATCACTTACAGAGAGCATTGTTGAATAGCTATATAACTACTTACATATTAATTACCTTAGTATTTATAAGTGTCTACGAATAATAATCTTTTGTTCCTTTAGAATGTTGTTTTTCCCTCCTTTAAACAGATCATCACTTGTGAAGAGCTTGGTTGAATAGCCATACAACTACTCACACATTAATTACTTTGGTATTTCTAATTATCTACCAACAAAGCATTATTTAAGTATACAATCTTTTATTTCTTTAGAATGTTAGTTAGGCATCTTTTTTTTTTTTTTTGCAACAGTGTCTCACTCTGTTGCCCTAGGCTAGAGTGCAGTGGCACTCAAACTGCTGGGGTTGGGCAATCCTACTGCCTCAGCCTTCTGAGAAGCTGGGACTACAGATGCTCTCCACAACGTCTGGCTAGTTTTTTGTTTTTTTCTTTCCCCCTATCTTTAGTAGAGATGGAGTCTTGTTTAGGCAGGTCTCATATTCCTGAGCTCAAGCAATCCACTAGCCTCAGCCTCCCAGAATGCTAGGATTATAGGTGTGAGCCACTGTACCCAACCATTCCTTTAGAATATTAGGCACTTTTCTAAACACCCAAACACTTGGAGGCATTGGGGGAAGAGAAGAAGGGAAAAGAAGTTAGGAGGTAGCTAAAATTTAAAAGTAGTCAAAATATTAACATAGTATTTTTTCTCAGTTGTAGGTGTTATCTGATTAAAATTCTTGTCCTATGTTACTACTGAGCTTTTTTTGATGTTTTGTATGGCACTTAAAAAAAAGTAGTTATTTTTCTTTCTCTTTTTTCACAGAGAACTATAATTGAACTTGGCTTTGTGATTTGATTCTATCTAGAAATACAAACAAGAAATAGCTATCTAGTTTAGGTGACTTAAATCTGCTAAATATAGGTGTATCACAGGGAAAATAGAAACTTTGGAAAACATGTTGTTTTTTAGTTTTGGTAGTACAGCTTTGCAAACTACTCTTGATCTGTGACCCTAAGTACTTGAGAAAATGGTTCTTCTCTTCCCAGATGAGTATCACTTCTTTTCTTGCTCTGTGATGGTAGACAATAGATATATGTTTAAGGGTAGAGCTTCACTGTAGGCATGTGTGTTCTGATTTGCTGTCTTGCCAGTTTTCAGATAGAAATTAAGTGAAACTTAAGACCAGAAGAGGTCTTCAGAATTCCTTCTCTGTGTTTTCTAGGGTCCTGCTACCAAACTGATTTCATGAGGCCTCTGGTGTACCACACACATATCCCAAGAAACAAACAATTTTTAGAGATAATTCAATCTGAATTGATATCTCAGGGTAATTTGTTAAGATTATATGCATCACTAAGCAGAACCTTGAACATCTTCGAAGTACCTGCATTTAGTTCAATAGCATCTTCATAGTTTTCTCCAGGAAAGTTGTCTGTTTGCATATGTGACTAAATTGTCCATTCTGGTAGTGTTTTCAAAACAAAAGAAGCCTGCTACAAAGGAGAATTGATTGTTTGATTGGATTCAGAATTTAGGAGGATAAAGGGCAACTGGTTGCTACAGGTCAGCTCTAGCATTATGGCTAGCCAGGTGGTTGTTGCTTATCTAGGGCTTATCATTCCTGCTTAATAGAGGCTGATGAACGTTTTAGTTTCATGTTACTGAGTTGGTCAATCTAAGTAGTGTTGCAGTCTTCAGAGTATATTATACCATAACATGATTCTAAAAATAAGAAAGGAGTTACAAGAAAGTGTTGAAAAAGAGAATAGATTTAACAGGACTAGAGAGATTAGTATGAATAAGATAGTGTACAAGGGAGAAGAACAGAAATGAAGGACTTTTATGGGGTCACAATAAATTCTGTTATTCTGCCTCCTTCATGATTATTCTTAAATCATTCTGGTGATCTTGAGTTGCTATTTTTTGAAAATGAGATTAAAAAATAATGTCCAGATAAAGGACTTTTGGGTAGATTATGTCATGAGTCAGAAAGTAGTCTTTTCTGAATTTCCTTATAATAGTTTTGCCTATTTATGGCCATTGTGTCTTTAGTCTGAATATAATTACCTGAAATATTTTTAATTTCTTAGAATTCTAATTTTTAATTAATGCAAATGATGAAAATCACTAGTCATGATTATATATTGTTGACCCATTTCTGTTTTTTGGATATAAGAAATTAAGTGGAAACAGAAAATAGGAGCTAATAAGCAAAGAACTTTGGTTGAAACATTGAATAATGATTTGTTTATCCTGCCTGATAAAAGTGTAGTTCAGAGAACTTTCTAGTGTCTAAGAATAAATAGTAGACATAAAAGCTTTAAGGAATTCTGCTTAATTCTTTCCCTATATCTCTTCAGTTATTTCACAGTTTTATTTTCCAACTTAACCTTGAAGTGATAATTGTGGTCTGCATATTTATGAATTTTTAATTATATGGAATATTAGTATTTTTCTTAAAAAAGAAAACTCCACAAAGGCTTTATCACTAAGGAGTTTTTCCCTCAAATGTAGCAGAGCTGTAGCAATTGGGTTTATTTAAAATAGAAGGTTCCCTAGGGCAATGCTTTTCATGCATCAGAACATCAAGAGAAAGTTTTAAAAACAGATTTTGTGGGCCTCCACTTCATATTTCTGATTCACTAACTCTGAGGCTTGTGTGTTTGCTTTTCTTTTTCTTTCTTTTTGAGACAGGGTCTCACTCTGTTGCCCAGTCTGAAGAGTAGTGGCATCATCATAGTTTAGTGCAGCTTCCACCTCTTGGGCTCAAGCCATACTCCTACTTCACCTCCTGAGTAGCTAGATCTACAGGCATGTATCACTATTCCCAGCTAACTTTTTTTTATATTTTTGTGGAGACAGAGTATGATTATTGCCCAGGCTGGTCTCAAAACTTCTGAGTTCAAGTGATGCTCCTACCTTAGCCTCCCAAAGTGCTAGGATTACAGGCATGAGTCACCATGCTGGCCAGAGCTTGTATTTTTAAGAAATTCCAAGGTGATAATAATACTGCTAGTCCTGAAAGTGTACTTTTGAAAACCATTGCAATACAATGTCAGTTCTTGAAGTCTGAGGCAGCTAAATCTAATCTGTGCTAAATGAACAGTGAGTTGCATCTAGTTCAGGCAGAGTTGTTACCTATTTAATAGGTACAACTATTGTTAAACCTGTTAAACATTTATTGTTTAACATAGTATTATCTTTTTCTTTTCATAGATTGGAGCATATGATCAACAAATATGGGAAAAATCTGTTGAACAAAGAGAAATCAAGGTAATAAGATTATTTCATTTTGTTTATCCTGAAACATACTTCTTTGAATTATTAATCAAATTTTATGTAATATTTTTTCATACACTTTTAAGGTATAAAATAATAGTCATCTAAACTTTGAATAAAGATACAAGCTCTTTTACAATGGCATAGTAATGTATCTTCTGGGGGGTTGTTTTGTTTTGTTTTGTTTTTTGCTTTTCAGCATCTTTCTGTTCTTTTACATTTCATTTCTAATTATTGTTTATTGTCAGCTTTTTTCCCCTTTCACTTGTCACCTTATACTTCTAGTTTGCTTTTCTTCCTTTTTGATGCTGTCTTTGCTCTGTACAGTTTATTAAATTGGTAAGTGTTTCAGGTTTTTTCCCGCCTGAGTGATCCTGTGGAAATGCTGCTCTGCTTAATGGAGATCTGCTTTTTGGTGCTACTAACAGAATGAGTTGGACTCAAAAAGAGTCGCTGAAAAGCTGGTCATTTAAAAAAAGAATTTAGAAGAGTAAAGCATTAATTAAAACGTTTGTGCAGTAGGCATATTCTTCCTGAACATGTAATCACCTTTCTCATGCTGACAAGGTACTCTCATAGGCTAACTTGCTAGCATGAAAACTATTTTTAAACGAAATTTATTATTTCTCAGCACTCTTTTTTGGTAATAAGATTTATATATTTTATTTGCATAGATACTAATCAGTGTGTTCATGCACGAGCTAAATTTAATTTGGGCCCAGAGAATGTTACTTTAGTTACTTGCTATTTCCTATTTTGAATAGAAAGGTTTACATGAGATTGAAAACCAGCATCTATACTTAAATAAAAATATGTTCAGAAATATCTGTTACTTAGTCATCTGTAAAATAGAGCAAGATTCATTGCCATTAATCAATTTTATCTTTAAACTATTTTTATGAGAGATTATTACATTTAACAAAATTGTGATATGCTTTAAATATAGGATTAAGGTATGGAGACAGAAAAATGAAATAGATTATAGCTGTGTAGGTGAGATACGTAATTACAGATGAGGTAAATTCAGGTAAGAGAGGTGTATGCCGGGGGAGACAGCCCTGGGGAGGTTAGGAAAGACTTTGTAGAGGCAGTGGTTCATGAACTGAGTTTGACAGACATTTGGGAGAAGAATGCAGAAGACCTTAGACAGATGGACAGCATATAAAAATATGCATAAAGGAAGGAAGGAGCATGACTGAATCTGGAATCCTCAGGGAGTTTGATTTGGTAATAGGTTGTATGAAGGAGGGAGAGCAAGGTGGCTCGGAGTAAAACTAGAAAGGAAAATAGAAGTCAGATTATGAAGCAGTTTGAATGCCATATCTAAAAGTTTAGACATAATCTAAAAAACAATGGGGGAGACACTGAAAGATTTTAAGCAGAAAATTAAATTTATATTTTAACTAATTCACTAAGGCAGCGCTAGGTAGGATGCTGGAGGAGGAGCAGATTTAAAATTCTGTTTTAGGTCTCTCCCCCTTTCCCACCTTGCTCTTCTCTTCTCTACTCTCCCCTCATCTCTCTCCCCTCTTCTCTTCTCTTTTTCTCTCCTCCTTGGTGCTGCTCTGCAGCCTCCTTCCCCCACCAATAAAGACCTTTTGTACAAAAAAAAAAATCTGTTTTAGAAATAACCATTTGGTATTTGAGAGGGAAATTTAGGAGTCCTCAATTTATAAAGTGTATATTTATGTATGTGTTATATACGTATATTAATATATACATTAAATAGGTATCGCCATAAGGATGAATAGATTTCCTTTGAAGGACAAAAGAAAAGGGAAACACAAATAGTTAATGGATAGACAAAAAAAAAAAAAGAGATTCAAGTAAAGAAGAAAGAAGTAGGAGATTTATGAGAAAATAGTATGAAGATGGTATGAAGTGTAGTTGGTATAGTCAAACAGATTAAGAGCAGCAGAGAGGTTTGGTAAGAGGCCATAAAGTCTTATTCTCTTTGACAATTAGAAAACGTGTAACTCTAGCTGGGCGTTGTGGTGGGCGCCTGTAGTTGCAGCTAATTGGGAGGCTAAGGCAAGAGAATCACTTAAGCCTAGGAGTTTGAGGTTGCTGTGAGCTGTGACATCACAGCACTCTAATGAAGGTGATATAATGAGACTCTCTCTCAAAAAAAAAAAAAAGAAATTCTGCAACTCCTTGGACAGAAAACATTAAGTACTGTGAGAAGTTATGTTATCAATTGACACATTTGGAAGTTTCTGAAATTTAAAGACCTCAAAAAATATATACAAAAATAATTTTTTAGGTTTTGGGAGCTATTTATTACAAACTACTATATTACATAGGTAATTTCTTCTTTTCTAAAAGAACTGTTTTAATGCCTAAGTGAAGGGTCATATATATCAGCTGCTAATTGGTGCCACTTAGCAGGATGATATTAGCAAAAGTTGGGACCTATAACTTCATTCTGAAACATATTTCCCTTTAAAGATAATACTTTGTAATAGTAATTAAAGAATTAAAAACAGTATAAAACTATTTGTTATGAATGAAGAGGGTCAGTTTGTTGATAAGCTTGAAAGTATGTTTAATTCTTACTAAGTAGTCTAAGGGAGGCAAATTAAGGTGTTAAATAATTTTATGTTTATTCTAAGGAGGGTAAAGAGGAATATACATGTGGTATATTAATGTTAATATTTGATAAAAAACCAAAATACTCTACCTGTCATTTAGGGGATATTGTGCCGAATGTATTCTCATCCCATGTAATGATCGATTCTCTCACTGGTTGTCAAAGTGATGAGCAAGTAGTAAATTACCCAAAGAAAGAGATGAAAATATATTTCTTAGAAATTTTTATTTTGTAAATTAAACACCCACGATTGATATTGCTAAAGTATAGAATCTTTTGTAAGTTGCAAATTATTTTTTCTTAAACATTTTAGAAATTACAACTAAAAACTTTGTTTCATTTTCTGATCACCTTTACCAAGATTTAAAAGTAAATGTGAACATTTTCTGTGTTTTATTACTTACTGGACTTTAAAGCTCTGCCAAAAAGCTTATAAAGTGATTATAGAGAAAAAAGGGATTGGAGGAATTAAACAGGATTTCTAGAAAGTAAAACTAATGTTTATGTGCTTTGAGAGAGTCTAAGTGCATAATAGTTTCATGCATAGGAGGTAGGGTCACTGAACAGAAGTACTTTCTGAATTTAAACGGCCCTTTTCATTGTTTGACTTACCATTATTTATGTACTTAGTTTTTTTAAAATGGAAAACTTTATACTGCATTTGAGTTATTTCACCATAGGAATATACTACATTAAACTAAAAAGAAAATACTTTGATTCTTGAGGATTAATTTCATTTGTACTACTTGTTTCCACTTTCTAGTTTGTGCATAAATCCGTGGTTTCTCATGCTTGTTTTTTTTTTTTTTAACTTAGTTTTCATTTTGTATTTGTTCAATTTTTTGAAGGTTCGTGATAGTAGTAAATGCTGTGCTACTTTATGTGCATGTAATTTATCTCAAAATTTTCCAACTGAGAAATCAATTAAAATTAGATTTTATGAAAGCTCATATCTTGGTGCTATTATTTTTTTATTTTTACAAATAAAATCATTTAATATTACACTGATCAGTGAAATTTTTGTTTTTCTTTTTTTAAACTCTTTAAATATTCTGGTAGGCTACCTTGAAGAGAAAGGAAAATGTTATTGAAACTGGCAGTTATGCTGTTGCTATACAGTATAGCTCAAACTAAATGTTTTAGTACAATATGAAGTAGGAAATGAACCACATATAAAGAAAATCAAGTAGAATGAGCATGTTGAAAAACAGTAGTTGCATAAATCAAGACAACGTACTGTTTCTCTTATACAAGGTCTGCTATTCTTAAAAGAATCCTAATAAAAACTTTAGGTATACAGCAGTAAATTAACCTTCAGATTAGAAAACATTGCCAAGAGTGTTATTTCTGAATTGTTAGAGAAACATTTAGAAAAGACCTAAGTAAGTTAAAACACTACTATTTTCAAATTTTTGACTCTAATACAGATAAAAATCTCATTATAATAAACTTTATACCAAAGCAAAATAGTGTTTTCTTAACTAAATTTTGTTTAAATGTGTGTTTTTAATAATTGCCTTTCCAGGCTGGGCACAGTGGCTTACACCTATAATCCTAGCACTTTGGGAGGCTGAAGAGGGAGGATCACTTGAGGACAGGAACTCAAGACCAGCCTGAGCAAGAGTGAGACCCCTATCTCTACAAAAATGGCAAAATTAGCTGGGTTTGGTGGTACATGCCTATAGACTCAGCTACTCAGGAGGCTGAGTCAAGAGGATCAATTGAGCCCAGTAATTGAGATTGCAAGGAGCTATGATGATGTTGCTGTACTCTAGCTTGAGCAACAGAGTGAGACTCTTTCGCCAATAAAAAAAAAGCCTTTCCAATTTGAAAAATCTTGGGTATGACTTATAATCTGTTAGGCACTCTATAGTGACATTAAAATGGGAAATGAAGTACAGATATAGTTGATTCTCATTATTTGTGGTAGCTGTGTTCTATGAAGTCACCCTGAACACTGAATTAGCAAATACTCAACCATTGCTGCTAGGGGAAATACAGAATTAGGTACCTGTGAGCCTTTGGTCCAGTACTTTTGCCAGTATAACTTCGTTTTATTTGTGTTTCTGTTTGAAAACATCTATTTAATACATAATGCTGATTCATTAACAATGAACTCATGACCAGTAGCACTATAGATTGTCTCTGAATAACACATTTTCTCCACAATGCACACCAGTCCTGTAGTTAGGAGCACTAGACATCACTTGAGCACTACTATACTTTAGGGCCACCGTAAACCACAAAATTGCCAACTAATGTGAAAAACATGACACTGAACAGACTGTGAAAAGTACACTTGTTGATAGTAAGGAGAACCGAAACGTAAGATAAAAGCCTTGTTGAACGTTAGCTCTGGGAAGGTGCATGTTGGGTGGTTAAACTTTTTTTTTTCTTTTTGCCACTCTGCACATGTCTGTAAATGAGAGTAAAAGCACTGCGATATTGATTTGGGGCACAACTAAATTTTAGCAAATAGGCAAATTTGCAGATATTAATCTGAAAATATAAGGACTGATTAAAAATTATCATGTAATGTATCTTCAGCCCTGACTCTTTCTTTTTCCTTCATTTTAGGTTTTGTATCTCTGGGTAGTTTGCAACTTCAGATGGACAGACTATCTGAAGGAGTTCAAAGGTTAATTATGTCTTGGCTGCAGGGTATACTTTTAGTTTAAACATCTTAGTTATTCTGACCTCAAATACTATTCTCTTTGTTTTAGATGCAGATAGTACTTAATCAGATTTTTATTTGAGGGAGTTACTACCTTGATTGGGGTCAAAAAAGGATTTGTTGCACAGTTGTTTGTTTGTTTGTTTATTTATTTATTTATTTAGAGGACCGGTCACTCTGTTGTCCAGGCTGCAGTGGTGTCATCATAGCACCACTGGGCTCAAGCAATCCTCCTGCCTCTGACTAGCTGGGACTTACTAGCATGCACCACCACAGCCCTATTTTTTGTAAAAACAGGGTCTCACTGTGTTGATCTGGCTGGACCCAAAATCAGGTGGTCTTCCTACTTCAGCCTTTTAGGGTGTAAAGATTATAGACATGAGCTGCTGTGCCAGGCCTATTTGCTTAATTTAGTGAATAATGAGCAAATTGTCTAAACACTTGTGTCATCATCTCTCAGCATTTGGCTCTGAAGGAGTTTGGCTTTAGCTCTTCTAATTCTTAATA
Source organism: Galagoides demidoff (assembly GCA_963574575.1). Taxonomy (NCBI): domain Eukaryota; kingdom Metazoa; phylum Chordata; class Mammalia; order Primates; family Galagidae; genus Galagoides; species Galagoides demidoff. The sequence goes on along the minus strand of CAUYQV010119672.1, from coordinate 55,796 downwards.
TCCTAATCTTAAGTAATAAAGTAACTCATTTTTCCATGTTTTTCCCCACTGATTTTGATCTCCCCCTCCTACTCTGTATGTGGATGGTGGAAACTGAGTCAGTGTTTAATAATTTTGAATTTAAACAAATTCAGTTTACGATAACTGCCTCTTCCTCCCCCTTGTCCTTGTTAAGGTATCTAAGTTCTCAGGCAGTGAGGTGGCATTGTGTTCTGATCACTGGTTGGCATGTGAACATAGTGGCTACCCTGAGCTATGCATCTTCTCCTCTCTCTCTCTCAGCTGATTGGTACCTGCTGGGAAGTCTGCATTCCGATCTAGTCCTCAGCTCTATGATCCACTGCTTTCTGCAATAATACCCCCAGCATCACAGGTTGAGGGCCCTTGGGGGGGCACTACTCCCTGAGCCAGACTTACACTCTTCTAATGCCAATCTGGGGCCATTGTGGTCCTCTGGACCATCTCAGACTGTATACCTGAGTTTGCTTATAATGATAATCTTTGTGTTAGAATGTTGCTGTTAATAATAAACAGGCCTCGCATGTTACACATCCCTAAATATATCCTCTAGGAAAGTAATAAAATTTATTACAATACTATACTTATGTTCCATTTGTAACAAATGTGTAACGTATTACCTTATAGGTTTATTATTACTTTACTTTAAATTGAAGTCTTTAGGAGTTGATTATTTTCTGCTATTCCAGATTCTAATAATTCTAATACTTCTTTTAATATATCATAGGGGTTAAGGAATAAACCAAAGAAAACAGCCCATGTGAAACCAGATCTCATAGATGTTGATCTTGTAAGAGGTGAGTCTTGCATAAATAAATGCTTAATACAAGTAGATATTGGCTTTGATGAAACAAATTTCAAAATAGGCTAGATACACAGTATTTGCAGCAATAAAAGCATCATGATTCTGAATGAATGGCGGAATGATGTTAAAAAGAGAGAATGGAAGCATTTAAATACTAGTACTGACTAGTCTTTCCTCACACTGAAGATCATTCCAAGAAATAAGTGTGAAAGTTCATATTTGCTTAGGAAACTGTAGCACTTGTTTATAAAAATTAAAGTGGTAATTTGTAATTCCAAGCTGGAACTGACATTTGAATATTATTCTATATTTATAAGATATGTAGGGGAAATTCTACTGTTAATTTCAATCAATAGTATTTTTTAGGCTGGGCATGGTGGCTCACACCTATAATTTTAGCACTCTGGGAGGTGAAGGCGGGTGGCTTGCCTGAGCTCAGGAGTTATAGACCAGCCTGAGCCAAAACAAGACCCTGTCTCTAAAAAATAGCTGTGCTTTGTGGTAGGTGCTTGTCCTAGCTCCTTGGGAGGCTGAGGCAAAAGAATTGCTCAAGCCCAAGAGTTTGAGTTGCTGTGAGCTGTGATGCCATGGCACTCTACTGAGGGAGACTTAGTAAGTCTCTTGTCTCAAAGAAAAAATAAATAAATAATTAAAATAGTATTTTTCAAAGTACCTAAGTTAATATGCATATGATAACATGAAGAATGTTTTTTAAGTGTATATTACTTAAACTTGGGCATTTCTCACAGCTTATTACAGAAGAAAATTATATGTGGTAGTGTTTTTCCAAACATTGAAAAAATTTTTTTTAATAAAATCATAGCTGTGTACGTTAATGCAGTCATGGGGTACCAAACATTGAAATTTTTTATCTGAGGAAATTAAAGAATAATACATAAATGTACCATGAATTTAAATTTTTAGAAGTTAATTCTTTTCTGCTAGTCTGGATTTATATATATTTATTTACATGTGTGTGTATCATTTCTTTTTCTGTTTTTTAGGGTCTGCATTTGCTAAGGCAAAGCCTGAAAGTCCTTGGACTTCTCTGACTAGAAAAGGAATTGTTCGAGTTGTATTCTTTCCCTTTTTCTTCCGGTGGTGGTTACAAGTAACATCAAAGGTCATCTTTTTCTGGCTTCTTGTACTTTATCTTCTTCAAGGTATAGTTGAGTGATAGCAATACATTTTGGTTTCAAATTTCAGGATGTTATGCTTTTTAGGGTTACTAAGGCTTTGTTTTAAACATATACTAACAACTGAGTATAAAGCGAGTATAAGGATATTAAGGATATTTTAATAAGACACAACTGGTTTGGTTTGAAAAATATTTAAGAAAACAAAGCAGTTATTTTCCAATATAATTTTATGAAAGTTTCAATCTATAGATAGCTAAAGAAAAATAGAAATTGGGAGGATTTTTAAAACTTAGAAAGAAAACCACTTCAAAATGTATTCCCCCACATATACATTGCACACTAGTCTTTCTTTCTTTCTTTCTTTTTTTTTTTAATACAAACTATACAAGTTTATTTTCCATGCCTTAGGCATGGTTTTTTTTTCTGTACCTCTTGCCACTGTGATCTGAGCTGTCCTCATTCTTTATTGAAATTCTTCTTATATACCATGCACTCTTCTAAGTGCTTTCTACATCGTCATTTTATTTTCCCAATAACTCAGTGAAATTAGGGGCTACTATTATGCTGAGCTTATAGGCAGAGGACCTGAAAGACCTAAGGGACCAAAGCCACACAGTCACTGAGTGTGAGTATGACAGAGCCCAGTTTCAAGTCTAACCAAGGTGACCATATGTCCTAATTTGCCTGGGACTGTTCAGCTGTCCAAGTTTACTCATACTGTCCTGGTGCTTTTATTAACAGGTTCCCTTTCACTCTCCGAAGTGTCCTGGTTTAGATGGTAAATTACATGGTCATCTTAACACATAAATGTATCTATCTCTTTGATAATTATTAAGAGTTTTGGGTGTTTACATAATCTGTTTTGTAAATTATATACCTTATGACCTTTTCTTTTCTCTTTTAAAGAATTTTATGCCTGTGATACATACATCATGTTTTAAACATGGCCTATAACTCCCTAATAAGATAAAGCAATGACAGTTTATCTTATTAGAAGTAAGATACACCATCACTTACTATCTTCACATATTATTGCACTTCATAATTTGACAAAACATTCATGAGGCAATCTGCAGACTAGTTTTTTTTTTGAGACAGAATCTCACTATGTCGCCCTAGGTAGAGTGCTATGGCGTCATAGCTCACAGCAACCTCAAACTCTTTGGCTTAAACAATTCTCTTGCCCTAGCTTCCCAAGTAGCTGGGACTACAGGTGCCCGTCACAACACCTGACTATTTTTTTTTGTTTGTAGTTATCATTATTGTTCAGCAGCCCCGGGTTGGGCTTGAACCCACTAGCTCTGGAGTATGTGGCTGTGCCCTAGCCGCTTGAGCTTTGGGTGCTGAACCTGCAGACTAGTTTTAACAGGCACATAACACCTTTAAGCAGACATGACTATCTTAAATTGTTTATTGAGTATGAATTTTACAAACATTACTTATATTAGCAGTAATGGTAGAGCTGGAGAGTACTACACCTTTTCTAAGCTACATAGTAGGAACCACCAATTGGGTGGTAGAACTTAATGACTTCCAAGGCATGGCTTTTCTGGCCTGCAGATGTCAGCCTACGTATCTCCCTGTGCTTGCAGACTGGTTTTGTGATCTACTGGGTCTCAGGATTTCTTCTGATAGCTTTATAGAATGGATCAGTGAGGATAACCTCAAAAAATTTGTATATCAGACCTTTGCCAACCCAGTAAGAGCCCCATGGTGACATCCAGCTCACTCCTCAGCAGCAGACTGAAGGCTTTGAGCAAATGTTAGCTGGTTAATACCATGATGCTCAGGCTTGTGATAGGTTGTACCCTTAGAAACTGGGCAATTGCGGCCACCATGGTGCATACAAATCCTATATATAATACAACTTTGCTTAGCCTTGTATCTCAGTCTGCATGCTTTATCCAGCCAGGTGGGGCAGGAGCCTTGTGGAGCACAGAGAGCTGGTAGTGCTGCCAGCAACTGACCCTCAGAAGAAAGTGCATCATGTCAGCCTGCTTCTTCCTCCATAGCTCCTGGATGTACTTATACATACCCATCTTGGCTCACCTGATGGCTGTGGCCAGAAGGAAAGGACATTAAGACATTTTACCCCTAAATACATCAATATGAATACATCACTTAAAAATATGCTCATCACATAACCACATTACAATGACTGCACTTAACAAAATGACCTAAAATTTTTTAATACTCAAATTTTCCACTTGTTTCAAAACAGAATTAGGTCTCCTAGGTCCTGGATTCAGCCATGGCTGGATCTAGAGGCTCAGGTGATGTCTTCACTTTTATTTTATGCTGTTGACTCTGCTTTCCTTGCCAGTCTTAGGGTTTACTTTCCTCTTAGGGTAGATGAGAGGACCCCTGGCAATATCATAGTTTCTTTCTCTCTCTCTCTTTTTTTTTTAGATAGAGTATCACTCTGTCGCCCTAGGTAAAGTGCTGTGTTGTAATGGCTCACAGCAACCTCAAACTCTTGGACTTGAGCCATCCATTTGCTTCATCCTTCTGAGTAGCTGGTACTACAGATGTGCACCACTATGCTTATAGTAGAGATGGGGTCTCACTCTTACTCAGTGGTCTCAAACTACAAGCAATCCACTTGCCTTTGCCTGCCAGAGTGCCAGGATTACAGGCGTGAGCCACTGCACCTGGCCATGATTTTATATTTTCATAGTCTTTATTGTTTGCACTCTAGAAGAAAGGCCTTCTTAAAGCCACCTATATTAGTCCCTGGAAAAGATTCTCCTTAGGTCATTTGCCCATCTTTTTATTAGCTCCTATGTTTAGAGGCAGTAAGACTGGCAAACCTAGATTACTTGTCCTTGTGAGGTAGGAAAAATAACATTTGATAGACAAATGAAGGCAAACTCCTAAAAGGTAAAGAGAGTTTATGTACAGAAAGTCTGAGGCATGCTGAGCAGTCACAAACAAGATTTCCCCTTCATGTAGTAATGTTAAGCATTGATGAGTGCTTAGTGGTTTCCCTGGAAAATATACCCAAGTAAATTCATGTTATTGATTCTAAGGAGATAGAATTGCAATCTCTATTATTAAGAAGCTCTTAGGCCAGGTATGGTGGCTCACACCTATAGTCCCAGCACTTTGGGAGGCCGAGGTGGGCGGATCGTCTGAGCTTATGAGTTCGAGACCAGCCTGAGTTAGAATGAGACCCCCATCTCTAAAAATAGCTGGGCGTTGTGGTGGGCACCTTTAGTCCCAGCTACTTGGGAGATTAAGGTGAGAGAATCTGTTGAGCCCAGGAGTTAGAGGTTGCTGTGGGACACTGGGACACTATACCAAGGTGACAAAGGGAGACTGTCTCAAGGAAAAAAAAAAAAACTCTTTATAGCCTTACTATAGTATACACTTACCATAAAGCCTCCTTATTTGTAAAACAAAGTAAATGTACTTGATGGTGTTCTTTTGATTGTGATCTTACCCTTAAATTAAGTAGGTACTTAATTTTCATTGCAATGTTGAGGGGTGTACTTTAGAGACCATGTTGCTCATGTTATCGTCATCATCTTCTTTTTCTTTTGTTGTTGGAGACACAAGGTTGCTTAGTTGCCCATGCTAGAGTGCAGTGGCGTGATTGTAGCTTACTGCACCCTCAAACTTTGGGGTCTAAGCAATCCTTCTGCCTTAGCTTCCCAAGTAGCTGATTTCTCTTTTTCACTTTTTGTAGAGAGGGTGTCTTTTTATGTTGCTCAACCTAGTTTTGAACTCCTGACCTCAAATTATCCTCCTGCCTCATCCTTCCAAAGTGCTGCGATTATAGGCATGGGCCACCATGCCTGGCCTATGTTGATTATCATCTTGTCCAAGGGTTTATTGGTAAATACCATGGGTAGGCTGAGGCAGACAATATAATAGTCTGAAAGAGATTGCCTGGAGTACGTTTTAAACTTATTTAAATTTAGAAAAATAATCTGGCAAGATATAATGTAAAAATAATTTCTTGAAGAAGTGACTGTCTGATCTACAATTAAGTGTATTTTCTTTCCCTTTTTGTAGTTGCTGCAATAGTGTTATTCTGTTCCGCTTCTAGCCCACATGGCATACCTCTGACAGAAGTGATTGGGCCAGTATGGCTGATGCTGCTCCTGGGAACCGTTCACTGCCAGATTGTTTCAACAAGAACACCCAAACCTCCTCTAAGTACAGGGGGTAAACGAAGAAGGTACTGCTTAAAAGCGATCTTTTATAGATTTCCATAATTTGAGTCCAAGATTGTTTTGACTGTATTTCACCGTCATAGAATAAAATATTATCTTATAAAGTTATTCTTTCAAATAAAATACTGAGCTTCAGAATCAATTACCAAATGATTTACCTTCTGTATTTGCCTCATGGCCATGTTGAGATCATGTTTTATCATTTTTTCCTTGTAGCTTATTTTTAGTCACCTAATACCAATGTACGCAATGTATGTTAGTTTGAGTTGTTAATAATCATCACTACTTATAAATCTTAATGTTTCTAACGTGCTTTGACAAAAACAAAAATCAAGAAAAAATTTCAGCCGAACTACTGATTAGTTACTATTTGAAGTTGGTTAATATTGCCCTTGGATTACATAAATATAGCAAGTCTCACTGGCCTTTCAGTACAGTAGAATTCTATTTGGGATTTTTTTTCCTGTTTTTTTTTTTTTTTTGAGACAGTTCTGTTGTAAGGGTCTTTGGGAGCAATTCCTATTTTGAATATTGTTTCCAAGAGATTATGACATTTGTACTTTTTGGGTATTGATATTTAAGCGCATCTCATTTTTAAAAGATACTACCTACATTACATAAACAGCATTGCTAATCAGTTAGATTATAATTCTCTTTAGTCTAAATTTTCTTCTTTCTTTTTCTTTGGCTAAGTGGCATTCAAATAGGGAAGAAATGCTTTTGCAAATATCTGTTCGATGTAATCCTTATAATCTTCTGTCCGTTGACCTGTCAGAGCAGGGAATAATACCTTAACATTTATATAAATTGGTCTTAAATATGTACCATGGTATTTAGAGTAAATACTCTCAAGTAAATCTAAATTTTGTTATATATTAAATAAAATTTCTGTGTTTATGTTTTCCAAAATTTTGATCATACTACCAAGAAAATGGTTGTTAAAATTTTAAAGCTGCCTTCCACTCTTAATCTCTTCTGATAAAGGAAATTAAGAAAAGCAGCCCATTTGGAAGTACATAGGGAAGGAGATGGTTCTAGTACCACAGATAACACACAGGAGGGAGCAGTTCAGAGCCACGGTACAAGCACATCTTACAGCGTTGGCGCTGTCTTCAGAGATCTCTGGCGTGCTGCTTTCTTTTTATCAGGGTTTGTATTTATTTAAGGCTATATATAGCATAGTGATGCACTATCCCTTTTCTGGCCTATCAGTCTCAGGTAATGCATACACATATTAATTAGTTTAAATATGATGGCCTATTGTGGATTTTGTTTTGATAAATTATAATACTGTAGATAATGGAAAAATAAAGTTTGCTTGGGTTATATGTAAAACATCTATGTGAAAATATAGATACTGTCATAGATTTCTTGATTTTGATTTCTTTTATATTTTAGTACTGTTTTACTTCTGTTGATTGTTTTTATCCACCTTATAGGTTAATATTGGCTTAATAATATGCTATGTGAGTTGTATGAGACTTTTTCCTCTAAGTACCTGTCTCAATTATACAAAATTATCTGAAATAAAACACATAGGCATTGTAATTTACATAAATAAAAATGTCTTGACAGTTAAGTTCATGAACTTGCCACTATGCACTTAAGTTTACAGCACTGTACAAATAGCTCAGTAAAGTTCCATAACCTTGGTATATCAGTACACAGCTGTGTTGGTATCAACGTGTGGTACTGTCTTGCTCAGTGGCATTCGTTATTCTTGTGTGTTTTGTGTGCCATCTCAAGAATGTTGGAGCTTCAGTTACAGCAACAAACTAACATTAAACTTGGCAAGAATAGAAGTGATTAGGGACACATTAGTTTAAGTTTATGGGGATAATGCCGTGAAGAAAACAACAGTGTACAAATGGAGTAAATATTTTTCTGAGGGGAGAGAAACCATCACTGATGAAGAGAAAACAGGGTGGCCAGTAAGGAGCAGAACTGACAAAAACATTGTAAAAATTCATCAAATTGTGTATCAAAATCATCAGTTGACTGTGAGAAGCATAGCAGACCAAGTAAACGTCAATAGAAAATCAGTTAGGAAAATCTTGGCATGGGAAAGATGTACACAAAGTGATCCCTAAAGAGCTCACCAATAAACAAAAGCAAAGCAGAGTTGAAGTTTGCCAAGACCTTTTGGAGAGGTAAGATGATGTTGTGGGTGGTCTTATCACTGTCAATGAAATATTAGTGTACCAATACAACTCTGAAACAAAGTGTCAAAATGAACAATGGAAAGCAGCCTAATTCTCCACAACCAGAAAAGCTCCATCAGTACAAATCAAGAGTCAAAATGAAGTTGCTAATCTTTTGTATCAGGGGCATCATTTATTATGAAATTGTGCCAACTGGACAAACTGTTAACCAAGTTTACTATTTGGAAGCACTGAAACGGCTGCATGAAAAAAATTTGATGAAAATGGCCTGAACTTTTTGCCAAGTCACAACTCTTGCATTATGACAGTGCAGCAGGTCACATGGCACTGTCTGTGAGGGAGTTTTTAGCCAATAAACAAGTAACTGCATTGGCGCACCCTCTCTACTCACCTAATCTGGCCCCCAGTGACATTTTTCTTTACCCAAAGTTAAAGGAAATACTGAAAGGAGGACATTTTTGATAACATTCAGGACATCAAGAGTAATAAGATGACAGTTCAGCTCTGATGGGCATTCCAGAAGAGTTCCAAAATTACTTTGAAGGGTGGACTACATGCTGGCATTGATGCATAGCTTCTCAAGGGACTATTTCTCAGATGACCATAGTGATATTCAGCAGTGAGGTATGTAGCACTTTTTCTAGGACGAGTTCGTAAACTTAATTGTCAGACCTTATGCTTCGGTATGAAATTCTATTTCTACACACTGAGCTTTTTGTATAGTCTGTGCCATCAAACTAAGTAGGAAAATAAAAATAAACATAACTCAGTCTTTTATTATTATTTTGAATATTTAATTAAAAAACATTTAAGGGTTATGTTACTAGTTTACATATACATATAATAAACCTGAACAAAGTTAAAAAGCTGTGATCCAAATCTTCAGTGTAAGTGATTAAAGGCACTAAATTAATAAATGAAGAAAAGGGATACTGCAAATAACTATTCTGTCACTTTGCTAACTCTTCACTAATATTTGTCATTTTTCATGAGTTTGTGGTTTGATTGTGCTCTTATGATAAAGTTTATCATGCATTATACAACTAAGCAATTATATTCTGGACATATTTTCATTGATTTTAATTTTGGGGAAAATTTTCCAAATTTTAATAGTTTGTAGTATCATGGCATTGATTAAGTAGAAACCCTGGCTATTCCAATCACCTCTTCTTTCTTCTGAGACAGTGTTTATTGTTTTTAACTTGGGTTGGATTCTGTCTGTATCTCTCCTTTAAAAAAAATACAGTTCTGCTTTCTAACATTAGGTTGTAAACACTTAAATTGCTGCAAAGATAGTTTCTCAAACATTTCTCAAGACTTTTAGGTAAATAGTTATAGTGTAGTGGGTATATTTTGCTTTTTGGGAATCATTTAGATGTTTTGATTGTTTATAGCTGATGCCGTATTACATACAGAAACCCCTAACATTAATGGCTTGGTACCTTTGGAAGTTTACTGTGTTTCTTTTTTTTTTTTTTTTTTTGAGACAGAGCCTCAAGCTGTCCTCCTGGGTAGAGTGCCATGGCTTCACAGCTCACAGCAACCTCTAACTCCTGAGCTCAAGCGAGTCTCCTGCCTCCGCCTCCCAAGTAGCTGGGACCATAGGCGCCTGCCACAATGCCCGGCTATTTTTTGGTTGCAGCCATTATTGTTGTTTGGCGGGTGTGGGCTGGATTCGAACCCACCACCTTAGGTGTATGTGGCTGGCGCCTTAGCCACTTGAGTTACAGGCGCCGAGCCAGTTTACTGTGTTTCTATAGTGAAATGAGATCTAAACTTCAATTTTCTTCCTTTTGGACTCCTGGGTGACCATGACCAAGCCTACCATTAAATTGGCTATCCATTACAGTAGCTAACTCACTGACTTTATTCTCTATAATCATGACAACTGTACGTCTGAGTATTTCTAATACTATGCTGTTTTCACCTGTCTCATTTTGAGGCTGGTTTACCAATATATGAATGAGACTGTTTTTATTTCATTTCATTTTATTTTTGCTTTTTAAGTACAGAAAGGTCTCAAGAGAAATGTCAAGTTTAGAAATCCTAACCTGATTTCAGGTATCTTGATGATGTCATCTTCTTTTAGACTTTATTAGATTAGGAAGGGCTTAAACTGAATTATCAGCTGAGACTTAACAAAATCATTTCATGGATTAAAAAGCTGGATACTTCCATTAAGGTATTTCAATTGATGTAACCGATGAGAAAATAAATGTATAACTACTTAAATGTCTAAGCTTTTTGTATGGTGTTTTGATAGTTTTTAAAAGTTAGGATAACTGCTATTTTTAAAATCTTGTTGGAATTTATCAGTTGGAAAGGTGCTGTTTGTCTTTGCTGTTGGTTCTTTGTCATCTTGTATAGGTAGCCAAATTTTTTTTAACATCTTTAGGAATTAGTGAATGTTAATAAATTTGATGAGTTACTCATTATTAAATAATGGGTGTTTCTAATTATCATTGTTTTTCCTATTATTAGGGCTCAAATTATTACATTTGGGGGCAATAGGAACCTTTACTTAGAGATGACAAATAGCACCTTTCCAATGGATAAATACAAGAATTTAAAAATAGAAGTTCTTATCCTATCATTTAAAAATCATCAAAACACCATACACAAAGCTTAGACATTTATGTGGTTATTCATTTATGTTAAAAACTATTCTTTTTAAAACAGGGCACAGTATTTCTCATTTGAAAAATTAGGGATTATTTTAAAAAACCTTTATGAAGCTGAGAAAACAAAGCCTAGGAAAATGTAAACTTAAAAAAATATAGAAATCAATCATAATTCCTAAGGATTTAGTACTTTAATTTCAATGAATTTTTATCTTAACTAGCATAATTTTAGTTTCTATTACAAATATTGAATAGGAAGAATTATGTTTCATTGTGTATCTCTTCAGTATAAAACTTATTTCAGAATTCATATAGATCCTAAGCTTTCTTTTGTGTCCTTCAAGATTCATGTTACCATCACAGTATCACTGAAAAATAAGACAGCAAACAGGAATTATGCTCCTTTTTTTTTTTTTGAGTATAGAAAGTAACATATAAATTGACCTGGCAATATCAGAATAAAACCAGACTGCATATTAACTTATATGCCTAACTGACCTATCCTTAAGATTCCTGTCTCATCTAGCCTTAGTATTTACTGTTTTTAACTCTAAAGTGAAAGTAATAAGATTTAATAAATTTTTTTTCCACAGAATGGAGTGTACTTACAAAATGTAAGTTAAAGTAGTATGCAGTCCCTCCAGAGATTTTTGGTACAAGGATTAAAATTTGGCTTTTACTCACAGTGGTTTAAATAGTTTGGTTGTTTAAGCTATAAACTGGGGGAGGAGCTATTGCCTGTCTTCCACACACAATAGTAGGAAGGATTTTAATGCCAGTATATCCCAGAGTTTTTTTCTTTTATTTAATTTTTAAAAATTTCAGATTAATGTGAGAATACAATTATGTTACAATGTTTGCATTCATTAGGTAGAGTCCCTGTTGTAGTTATGTCCTGCACTCAGAAAGTGTGCCGTATACCCTTACTTTGTGCCCATTAAGTAGGAGCACACACATTCCCCTTCCTCCTCTGTCCTCCCTCCCTCCTTCCCTTTCCCCACCATCTTGAATTGAATTGAGTATTTCTCTTATGTGGGCATGTATTAGATTGTCTCCTGGCTTCATATTAGTATGGAGTACATTGAATACTTGCTTTTTCATTTCTGTGGTACTTTACTAAGAAAAATGTGTTTCAGCTCCATCCAGGTTAATACAAAAGATGAAAGTCTCCAACTTTTTAATGACTGAATAGTATTCCATGGTGTACATACATCACAGTTTATTAATCCATTCCTGGGCTGATAGACAGATTGTTTCCATATCTTGATGATTGTAAATTGAGCTGTGATAAAAAATCTAGTGCAGCTGTCCTTATGGTAAAATGATTTTTTTCTTCTGGATAGATGCCTAGTAAAGGGATTGTGGGATCTGTATCCCAGATTTTTTAAGAATCCCTTATGGCCACAACTAGATAACTCACTAAATATGTTAAGTCACTGTATTTGGAGTTAGATTGATACTTAGAAAGATTACAGGTACACAAATTAACCTAATTTAGTAGGTTTCTCTTAAACTTACATTGTAGAGGGCACTCTCCTATTTTCAAAATACTACTAGCTTTACTGCCCAGATGCCTATGACTCATGATGTTTGGGTTGATCTAAGAAAGTATTAACTGTGGTTTATTAAATGAATATTATATGCATGAAGTATTAGTATCAGAACATAGTTTTTTGTACCTTCTGATGTTAAAATGTACCATTTCTTTCTGTACTTTAATACTTTAACCCCTAATACCAGTTTCTTTCTACTTTGTTTTCTATTTTTGGTGAGGAATGGTGATTTAGATACATCTGTTTATTTTAAAAATGAAAATACTATTTATCTTATTTTCCATATATTTTTGTTAATGTTTTAAAGTTGACCTAATAGCCTGGATACAGTGGTTGAGACCTGTAAACCTGGCACTCTGGGAGTCTGAGGCCAGCCTGAGCAAGAGCAAGACCCCATCTCTACTAGAAATAGAAAAAATTAGCTGGGCATGGTGGTCCACACCTGTAGTCCCAGCTACTCAGGAGGCTAAGATACAAGGATTGCATGGGCTCAGAAGTTTGAGGTTGCTGTGAGCTAGGCTGAGGCCATGGCACTCCAGCCCAGGGGACAGAGTGAGACTATGTCTCAAAAAATTAAAGTAAATAAAGTTGACCTAAGTAGAAGTAGCATCCCTTTAAAATTTATATTAAGTAGAATTTTACAATATTTATTTATTTATTTAAGATAGAGTCTCATGATGTTGCCCTCTTCATTAGGTAGTCCCTGTTGTAGTTAGGTAGAGTGCTGTGGTGTCACAGCTCACAGCAATCTGAAACTCTTGGGCTCAAGTGATTGTCTTGTCTCAGCCTCCCAAGTAGCTGGGAATACAGGTGCCCACCACAATGCCCAGCTATTTTTTGTTGCAGTGTCATTGTTGGTTAGCTAGCCTGGGCCAGGTTCAAACCTGCCAACTTCAGTGTATGTGGCTGGCGCCATAACCACTGCGTTACGGGTGCCAAGCCCACAGTATTTATTTTTTTTAATAAATCTCTAATTTCCACTGCCTTTCCTTAGTACTTTTACCCCCTAAAAAAAGGAAATAGGATGAATTACATAAACATCTAAGTCTTAGATACCTGTGTTTCTTTTGAGAGAGTCATGTAACAATTAGTGATAAAACTAAACCTGACCTGGAGCAGCCACAAGTTTTGACCCTTTTTACCTACAGTAATTAGAATTTAGCTTTTCTGTCACATATCCTGTCTTTCAACATTTCCCTTATGCTCCAATTCAAAGAATCCCCTAATCAGGTGCCAAATGAGATATGTATTTTTTTAATACATAATTTTACTTTGAAACAATTTTAATCTTCCAGAAAAGTTGCAAGAACAGCACAAAGAACTCTTTTGTGTCTTTCATTGAGAAACCTAATTAAAATTCTGCTAATTGTCTTATTGATATTTTCACGCTGAAAGCTCTAATCTGGGATCATTTGCTGTACCAAGTGGTCATGTCTCTCTAGTCTCCTCCAATCTGGAATGGATCCTGTCTGTCCTTGAGTTCATGCTTTTCACATTTTTGGAAGAAAGGCAACCTTTGTAGAGTTTTTATCAATTTGAGTTTGTGCTGATGGTGTGTTAGATCTGATTCCACGTGACTTGTGAAAACAGAATATTCATATCTCTTCCCAATTCCATGTTCATTGATATCAGTTGGTGCTTGAAATTGCCATGGTGGAATTATTGGCATGATAGAAGTCAAGAAATACACAAATGGGCATTTTCCCCTGGAGAGCACCTTGTTAAGCATTTATTAGTACAGTATTGGATTAGTCTAATGCAGCGGTTCTCAACTTGGGTCGCGATTCCTTTGTAACAATGAAATATATCCTACATAGCAGATATATACATTACAATTCATAATAATAGCAAAATTACAGTTATGAAGTAGCAACGAAAATAATAATATGGTTGGGGTTTACCACAACATGAAAAACTGTATTAAAGGGTCGCGGCATTAGGAGACATTAGGAAGGTTGAGAATCACTGGTCTAATGTTTCTTTATGATTAAACCTAAATTATGCATTTTTGACAGGAATATTGAACTTATTGCATCTTATTAGGTGATTAATAGGGTGGATTTGTTCTATTACTAGTGATATTTACATTGATTACTTGATTAAGGTGATATCTGCCAGATTCTTCTGATATAAATTTATTTTTTCTTTGATAATCACCAAGTATCCTGAGATATGCTAAGACTGAAAATACAGCAATTTTTTAGTGTTCTTGGGGGGTTCTAGGATTCCTGAAAATACCAAAATCTGAGTATGCCCAAGTCCCTTATGTAAACTGGTATAGTATTTGCACATAACCTATGCACATCCTCCCATATATAATACTTTAAATTATCTCAACTACTTTTAACACCTAATGCAATATAAATTGTATTATTTAGGCAATAATGACAGGAAGAACATCTATACATGCTTAGTAGTCCAATCATACAAAGCCTAACTACATTTTCAATTAGAGGTTGGTTGAATGACAAGTGTGGAATTACAGACCTTGGCTGTAACCCATTTCACATCTGCTTTCACCTTCTAGTTTTAGTGTCCATTGATGACTGTTGTCCAGATTATTATGATGGTTCCCAAACAGTGATTTTTCTAAGAATTCCATTCTTCTTCTACACTTACTAGTTGGGATTTTACTTTAAGAAGAAGCTTTCCCTTTCTTTATAAATTGATTATAAGTAAGCTGTTTATTTATAGATTCCTATTTTATTCAATTTGTTATTGTCATTATTTATTTTGATCATTAGATTGACCTAACTTTAGCCATCGGTGTCTGCTTTGAGTAGTTTCCTTGTTTTCTTGACATGGCTCTAATGTCCTTTGAGCATTTCCTTACTTTCTGGCACTACAAAACATTTCAGGTTCAACTTTTACTTCCTCTGTCCCAGTCCTGGATCAGCTACTTTTTTTTGATGATAGAAACCAAAATTTGGGTATAAGATATACTTTTTTCTTTTGAAGTGTTGCTGATCCCAGGCCTTTTCAGTGGGCAGAGCAAGAAAATGTGTGTGTTTATCCTTTTACATTTAATTTATTTCTATAGCTATCTGGATATACTATAAACCATGAATTTGCGGTGAAAAATATAATACCAGGGCTAATCCTATATTTTCTCCTTTTTATATCTTCTTTTTCTATCAGAAGAAAAATTGATTCCCATTATCCTCAATATTGTTACTTATTCAGTTAATCCCCTAAATATAACCCATCTCCTGACCTTGGCAGGCTACACCTGGCACCCTGCCCTAATATTGTACTTGAATGGGCTGCCATTATTGACTGTCGTTGAGCTGCTCCTGCTGTCCTACTCCAATGATATTCTTGCAAGTGCTGTCATTGCCATCCACTGAGGATGCCTTTATTTATATTTTGAGCTACTTTGTAAACTCTGAGGGTCATACTTAACCTTTAGTATTTTCTTTTACCATTGCAGCTTGATTGGCATTTGCTTCATGAGAAGCGTCAAATAGTCTATATAGCTTAATAACTTACTATTCATGTCTCCTGAGAGTATTACATGTACTTTGAGGAGACAATGGGAAGAGAAACAAGAACAAGTGGGAAGAGAACAATCCTGTACAAGATTGGAAGGAGTCAGAGATATGAAAGGGAGGAAATGAGAGCTAGCTAACAAGTATAATATGGAATCAGTCTTTACCTTGTCTTGTTAGGAATACTTACACCTTAGAAAAATGCTCAAAGCAGCAGTTTTTACTGACTCAAAGACCCTTTCACTAGGCCATTATCCTTTAACCCTCTAGAGTTCTGGTTCACATAGTACTTTTTCCCAGATTTTCAGCCACTGTTTCTGCTTTGAGCTTCTGGCCTCCAGGCCCATGTTTTCAGCTGTCTACTCATATTTCTCAGCATGTCCCATCTTTCTTCCCAAATACATTGCTCTTGCACATTCTGTCTGATGAATGGTTCTACCAACTTTTCTAGTCTTCTTTCACCTCATTTATCCCCCTTTCCTCATCCCTTCTCATCCTAGTCTAATTTCCATAAGCCTTCATAATAAATACCTTTGTACACTCTTTTCTTTATCTTTGAGTTTCTGACATCTTCAGGATATTAAATAACTTCATTTTGCACAAAGTTCAAAATGCAGATGTGGTAAAGGGAACATTAATAACTGATGTTTCTTCCCCTTTCTTCCCCAAGTAGAGAAGGTTACAAGTTTCCTTTGTGCCTTTTATTTTCTATTTTTGCCCATTCACCTCTCTACTATAATTCATGCTCTACCCTCTCCCTACCACTCTTAAATGATCTCTGTTCTGTGCTCATTGTTCTTTGGTCTGTCCTTGCCTCTGAGGATTATATAGGAAGAAAAAAATCAGCAGATTGGGCTTCCCAATCTTTTTTTTTTTTTCAGATTAACATGAGGGTACAGATAATTAGGTTACATTGTTTGCATTTGTTAAGTAGAGTCCAAGTTCTGTCTGTGCCCTTCACCCGGGAATTGTGCTATATACCCTTACATTTTGCCAGTGACATAAGAGCACACCAATGCTCCTCCTTCCTCTTCTCTTCCTCACACTTAAGTTTGTGTTTTTTCTCTTGTGGACTTCCTAGTCTTACAGTTCTGCAGTAGTGTTCTGTAGAACATGTGGGAAATATGGTTTGTCTGTCTGTCTTCTTAAAGGAACTTGCAGAAGGAGGGGCCTGTTGGCATAAGACATAAACTTTGTAGACTTTGATGGGTATGTTTAGAAATCCTAATAGGCAGTTTCCCAAAGAGTGGGCAGTTGGAAGTAGTATGGAGATATAATTAACTTCATAGTCAGAACATCTGTACTTTAGTTCAGCTATGCTTCTAACTACACTGGGTATGGGACCCTAAACGTCAGACCACTTTGTGCTCTGAATTCTTCTTTCCAAAATAAGCATTTAGAATAGGTGAGTTCTGAGGTCCTGCCCATTTATAACATACAGATGTCGATAGAACTGAGTAACTGTATGGTTAAAGATAATGTGGCGTGGGGTTTTTTGATGCATTTTAAAAAAAACAAACTTGTCTTTTGACCTAATTGAAGGCAATATACTAATTTTATTTTTCTTTTCTTATAAAACTGACACCTCTGGGAAAAATTCAGGGAAACTTATTTAAATATAATTGCTTTAAAATGTTTTATGATAGACTTAATCTGCATTGAGCACATTTTAATTATGTGTAGGACTTAACATTATAGTTTACTAACCATTTCTTTTGGATAGCCATTCTTTCACCCACTTAAGAGAACTCCCCCAAGCATTTGCCTATTAATTAAAAATGTCTTATTTATTATTTCCCATGTTATATTTACATGTTAAAAAAAATTATTCCTGTAAATGAGTATCCTCAGTTCTAGCCTCTTAGGTATTTATAAGTTACATGATTACTAATATTTTTTTCCAGAGGTTGTTTTAGTGGGTGAAAGAAGTTACTTCTCTGTTTTGTTGTATTCTTCATTTTACTTCTTCCATTATTTAGAAACTTATTTAAAGTTTTCCCTTTTTTCATATTTTTTATGTTACAGAAGTTGTTATTCTCCATTTTATATTAAAATGAATTTATCAGCAATATTTTTATATATACACTAATGGTAAAGTATTTGGGTAGAGTATTAAAACTAAATTAAGCCATTAATTGCAACTTAACCTGAAAATTACTATGATAGTTTTTAAAATAAAACTTCAAGATATATTATTTACCATAGTAAATAAAATTTTGATTCTAGATTTTGCTCAAAGACGAGGTAATTTTGACTAAGAATTTTTTGATAAGTTAGATCATGTCTCCTAGTACTGCTGTTTGTAACTCCTCGAATCTGTAAAATAAACTTAACTAGGACGTTAATTTACATGTTTATCTGTTTGGACATTATAAATTATTGTGAAAATAGGATGGCCATTAAAATTCTGAGAAACAACTATCAGATATAATTTAACAGATTATAATTTCTATCAATAACCCATTCAAAATAAGCTAAGTCAAAACATGCTTCTGCATATTTTACTTTTTAGATCGAAGAAAACAAAGAATTCAATTGATAAATCTACTGAAACTGACAATGGCTATGTATCCCTTGATGGGAAAAAGACTGTTAAAAGCAGTGAAGATGGAATACACAACCATGCACCTCATTGTGAAACTATTCAACCAGAAGAGACAGCCTGGAACACAGGAACACTGAGGAATGTTCCCAGCAAAGTAAGTGTGACTTCTTAAATAGTTTGCCTGTAAGATTTTATATTAGTGAATGCAAAGTAACCTAGATATGCTAGTTGCCTTTAAAGTAGTGGTTCTCAACCTTCCTAATGCCTCCTAATGCTGCGACCCTTTAATATAGTTCCTCATGTTGTGGTGACCCCCAAGCATAAAATTATTTTTGTTGCTACTTCATAACTGTAATTTTGCTACTGTTATGAATCATAACGTAAATATCTGATATGCAGGATGTATTTTCATTGTTACAAAGGGGTTGTGACCCACAGGTTGAGAACCGCAGCTTTGAAGTAAGTATCATCTCCAGAATTTATTATGCAAGCCTTTATAAGTAACACAGATGATGCTGAAAATCAGATGAAGTATCATGATTAAACTTGATTCCCACTATAATGTGGTACCATATGAATTGATGGCTTCAATTTTCCAAAATATTAAAGCATTTCATAATTTATAGTTGTTGTTTGTTAAGCCTTACCTTTTCTTTCCCTGTTTGCATTATGTGTAAGAAGTGGAACATATAAATTGTTGAAAAAGCTGAACTAAGAAACCAGTTTTCTATTCATATTCTGAGCATATAACTTGTTTTTCTTTTTTTTTTCCACACTAAAAGTCTTTATTAATCCTGTTGAAAAATCTATACAATGGCTGCAGATAACTTCACTCCTTGCCTTTTTGCCAGCACCAACATTAGCCTTTGCAGTCCCCCTGACTTTCTTTGTTCTGTTCTTGCATTCCTTTTGCTGCTTTTTTGACGTCTTTTTCTTCTCATACAGGCCATGCCTTGCAAGTCTATGTTTGGGTTCATTTTTCTTTGCATAATTCAAAGAATCGTAATCATGCCAAAGCCCGTTGTCTTCTCACCACCAAAGTGAGTTCTGAATCCAAATATGAAGATGACATCGGGTCTGGTCTTGTACATTTTGGCTAGTTTTTCTCTAGTTTCTGTCTTTGGTACTGTTGCCTTCCCAGGGTGAAGGACATCAATGACCATTTGTTTCCTCTGAAGTAGTTGGTTAGTCATGAACTTCCTGGTCCGGACAGTTACTATGTCGTTCATGATGGCAGGCGATCCTCCTATATCTTGTTTTTTCTACATGCTCTGCCTATGTTGTCAGCACATGTTTTGTTTTTAATCTGAAAAAAAAAAAAAATCTTACTAAGGGAATATTTGTTAACAATAACATTTATTTAGTTTTTCAAAATAGTAATTAAAAAGATTCTGGGTTTATTGTAACAAAACCCAGTGTAATATCTTCTGTTTCTTTGTTTCACTGATTTTTTAAAATTAAATAATTTGTTCTTTAAAATCTATTATAGTAAAAAAAACTATAGTCAAATTAAAACATGTTACCTCTTTTACATTTAGAAATACAATCATAAACATTTTGTGTTGAGAAAAATAAAAGAGTATTCTATAATTTTGAGTAAAGTAGGTGTGTTGAACAGACATATATATTTTTAGTACTAGTAGCTGTAGAGTTTCATGGGCCTACAGTGAAATATGATTCCTTACTCTGATTTTTTTGAGCACTTAACTCTCTAAAAAAAACCTTACTTCACTGTTATCACTGAACAGGTAAGTTTTCAGACATACAGCTTTCAAACACATTTTTAGGTATGCATTACATAGTAAAGTTAGGTGAAAAACATAAAGGTATCAATAAAGCTTACACTCTAGGGTCTCTTAATTTCAGAATTTCTAAAATTTAGATGTCTCTTACACATTGATATGTACAGCATGTTGTCTGTCTGATATGTGCACATATGCGCTCCCTCTTGCTCATAAGCTCTTATAATTGATGGCTTTTTCCGTTTGGAAAAAAATAATATAATTAGTGCCTCAGCTTTTTTTTTTTTTTTTTGAGACAGAGTCTCATTCTCTTGCCCAGGTTAGAGTACTGTGGTATCATGGCTCATAGCAACTTCAAACTCTTGGGCCCAAGCAATCTTCTTGCCTTAGCCTCCTGAATAGCTGGAATTACAGGTGCTGCCTGGCTAGGTTTTATATTTTTAGTAGATACACCGTCTCTGTCTTGTTCAGTCTGGTCTTGAACTCCTGGGCTCAAGCAGTCCACCTGCCTTGTCTTCCCAGAGTGCTAGGATTAAAGGCATGAGCTACCATGCTAGTCCTCTCCATTTCTTTTAAATGGTTTTTGTTCTGCTTTTCTCTTGTTTTATATTGTTTCTTTCTTAAGTCATAGCTGTGTATATTAATGCAATCATGGGGTACAATGTGCTGGTTTTATATACAATTTGAAATATTTTCATCAAACTGGTTAACATAGCCTTCACAGCATTTTCTTAGTTATTTATATTTTTATTTTGTTAACTGTTTCAAATATTTATGAACAGAAATGTTACAGGGCAATATTAGATAAATGGCTGTTAAGTACTTTTAAAAATAAAATGTACTCTTAATGTATAGTCACTGATTAAAGACATTTTCAGAAAATCAGGTAGTACTAATCACTTTGAGGTATTTAAAGCTATTTTGAAGGTATGTGTATGTACATATGCATGTATAATTAAAAATTTCACAGTTTAAAAGCTAAAGGTCACTTAAAAATTACATATAATCCTCTTTGTATCCTCCCAACTTAGGATACCCAAAGGACAGTAACAAATGTCTCTGATGAAGTCTCCAGTGAGGAAGGTCCTGAAACAGGATACTCACTACGCCGTCGTGTAGACAGGGCTTCTGAAAGCATTCTTCGGAGCAGAAAGTCACACCATTATAAGAAACATTACCCAAATGAGGTATACACTTTGGCTTTCAACATATACATACATAGCTATTTGATGTGTTACTAATTTACAGCCTTTTTTCAGCAATTGAACTTGTTGTTGAATTAAATATTTCCCGTTACTGTCAATATCTGTTACTGTTACTCGATCTGGATTTATAGAGTAGCAGTTTTAGGTTTACATATTACGCATATTGATAAGTAATCACATATTTGAACTCATTTTGTGCATTATTTTTGAAGACTCACACATCATTTGTTGTTTGCTTTTGAATAAGACCATTCTAGAGAGACAATCTGCAAACTCCTATTTTCGTCTTTTTTACACCTGAAAAGGCTTTTTATACCTTCTTGATTATAGCAAAGTTAGATACTTCATGTTACTCTTGAGGGTTATTAAGTTCTCATACTATAAAATTCGATTATTTTTTCTTCTTTGTTTTTTTTCTTTTTTCTGACTTATGTTTTATCTTTGTTTTCTTTATGATTTTGGTTTAAACTGAAAAAATCCAGTGTTACACAGTGCAGGAATATGAATGCCTTCAGAGTATTGAAATTAGCAGAGTTACTTCTTTGCACGTTCTTCTCTGTGGCTGTGTCGCTAGTTAATTTTTCTTGTGTCTGTTGTGCTTTTTTTGTCAGTGGCTACCATTAGGCACAAATGCAAGAGTGTCTGTCTCCTCATTCCCTTTCCACCCACATCATTTGATGTGCTGTCTTCTGTTCCTAAACCAGATAGCTAAGCTTTGTGAAATCACAGTCTTACTCTGTGTACAGTTAGAAATCACTTGGTGCTAGAAGGGAGTTAGAGGGCTGTTTGAACTCTTTCCTACAGAATGAAATATTTGGCTTTAGAAGTACTTTTCTCACTCCTCATGATCGTTGCTCTTCTTGGTTTGCAACTATATTTTGAACTATTTTGAAAGTCTTGAAACATAGAACTTTATTTTCCTAATCTTAACTTTTAAATAAATATGTTGCTTTAAATCTTCTGGATTTCAAGCTAAGTAAGGCTGATAATTGATAAGCATTGATTGTTTTAAATATTTTTTAATATATAAAAGATTACATTAAAAAAATCTGGTCATCATATTCTTTATCTGTAAAATGAAGAATTTAGAGAGGGAGATATTTAAAAGCTTCATTCAGTTCTGAAAAATTTTGACTCTTAAGTCAAACCAGGTTTTAAAGGATATTTTTAAAAAAGCAAAAAAAGTCTCTTTTGAGAGACTTTTCAAATAAAATTGAGACAGAAGACTTAACAGTGCTGTCTCATATTTGTATTTATAGTATTGCTATGCTTCCTTCAAATTACTGGTGATATTTTTTTCTTTAAGAGTGAGGCACAAAAATTGTTTGGCCCCACCCAAACACAATGAACAAACATCTCTAGCACCTATCTCATGCCATTTATCACTTGACACACACACTGGGCTTCTTGAAGAAATAGCTGATTCCAGATTCCCAACTGTTGCAAGAAGAACACAGAATGATCTAGGAACCTCTTTATATGATAGAGAGCAAGGAAGTTACTAAAGAAGAACTCAGGAGCCAAAGATGGAACAGTTTGAACTTTAATTTCTCTTTATAAAAGATTTCCAACTAATGAAAAGAAATGAAAAAATGTCCTTTGGGGAATCATTTTGTGCATGGGTAGAACTGGTGGGCTTCCCTGTAATATATGGCAGGAACGGGGCCATTTGTTGTGAGCCTTCCAGTTAACAGTGAGATCTGTGGATAAACTCTTGAGGGGCCTCTAGTTTTTTAGGTAGAATCATTCAGCTTTCTGGTGGGATGGGATGGTAGATAATAAAACAGGCTTCCATGATGTTTGTCTTTTTAATGTGTAGACTTTTGTTTAATCCCTGGTTTTTACCTTTTTTTTTTTTTTAAACTACCTACTGTTTTTGGTTGGCTTCTTCCAGTCCCCTAATGGTGGTGGGATTACTTGGTTGTCTGGGATGCAGGAGGTGTCCTAAGGAACTGATAGCTTCTCTTAAGGAACATTAGTCCTGTTTCCTACTCTGTCTTGCCTTTGTTCAACTCTACAAGTATTTTCTACTTTTTACTCCCAATTATAGATTAGATTTTCATCTAATAAAGGTAAGGTGGTAGACATATAATGAAGGAACCCATGGGCTGGGAGAAAGACCATTTAAATGACCTTGGGGAAAATATTTAACTTGTCAGAGTCTTTTTTGCATCCATATGGGGGGGAAATAAGACAGCCTCCTCAGATTGTTAGGGTTAAATAAGATTATTTATAAATAGCTTAGCACAAAGCATTTAAACATATTTCCCAAAGATACATACTGGATGTCCTTTAAATTTGATATGTTCAGTTTGGCTATCTGTATAAAGATTTCAAATGAACAGAATAGAATAAGTGTGGTTAATTTGAACTATTTTCTTCAATTCTAAAATTTCCTATTTTTAGGCTCTAGCAGTTTATAGTGAAATTCAGAGTAGCTATTTATCACATAAATATTGCAGGTAAAATTCTGTTTGAAATGTAAGCAATTACAGGCAATAAATTTTAGATTTTGCACTTGTAAAATGGCCCACTTTTTAATCAGTATTTATCAAAAAAACACTTAATGAAGAATTATAGATACTTCCTTAGCCCTGAAATCAGTCATTAGTTTTAAACAGTAATCAGGACTTTAATCTTTTTATTTACTTCTGAATCTAATTAGCAAGTCTATGTCATAAGTTACTGATAGTAAGCTAGCTTTATCAAAAACATTATAGTTACTGAATATTAATGCTTTCTGTGCCTTGGTATCTAGTGAAAACTATTAGAACTATTATAACAAAAATTGCTTTTACTCCAGGTATTCTGGTTGACATTAGTGAATCTGAAATTTTTCTGGAGTGCTCTTTCTAAAACAAAGCAGGGTGGTTTTTGCCCCTTTTCCTTTCTGTATTTTATTTTCCCTTTTCATTTCTTCATTCGTTTGCCTGTTCATGTCTTTTAAAACATTTTTACTTTGTCCCTAAACAAATAGCCCTTCTCTCACACTCTTTTCAATACACTAAACATAGATTCATGGTGCCCCAGTCTAATATCAATAGATTAATTATCAGTACTGTACCTCAGTCATTCCGTATATTTTATTACCTGTGGTAAGGATAGCAAAAGAAAAAAATCTGTCTTCTGTAGGTTTACTGTATATGTGAGAATTACAGTCTATGAGGTATTTGCAAATGTGAACTAACATGAACAGCAATGCAAAATGTATTGTTAAGTGAATATAAATGTTAATAACTCACGTCAGGGACGGAGTGATCATTCTAGATAGGTGGCTTTAAATTGCCATTTGTTGAGTCCCTGCTTTGTGCTAGGTTTGGATTAAAAGCTACCATGTTCATTGAATTTTCAACATCTCTTTAAAGGACAGCAAGATGAATGATAGAGGTGAAGGCATAATGAAAGGCTAGAGTTACAAAGTACAACTGTTTTGAGGGGCCAGGGAGTAGCCCAGTGTCAACTGGAGGATGAGGTTGTGGTATGAAGTAGAAGACAAGGTCAGAAAGTAGCACATATGTAGACAAGCATGTGCAGTGATGGAATTTGAACTTTATCCAGGGCAGTAGAGGGAAACCAGGGAAACACTTTGGTTAAAGGAGTGTTAAGAACAGCTGCACTTTAGGAAAGTTAATCTGGAAATTAGGAGCAAATTAGTAGGTGTTTATAGCTAAGAGATATGAAAGGTAAAGTCTGACCTCTGGTGATAGTGTGGGAAAGACAAAGGGAGAATACACAACATTTTAAAGATGCAATTGATACAGAGAACAGCTAAAAACAAATCCAAAGATTTGAACATACTTGGCTATACCAGTGACTATTACCATTCTTTATCCAGTAGAAATTTAAATTAATTTGAATCTGTTTGTAAGAGAAAATCGGCACAACCACTGCATGCAAAGCAACATCTGAGCTGAAATATGAAATCAAGTACATTTTGAATTGAGGCCTTTTGTTACTGCTTAAAATAAAATATATTTTTTAATGTTTTGCTATCTCTTGTCACTGTCCTTTGACAGTGTATTTGTTGTCTTAGCAAAAAGTAGCAATATATGGTTCTGATAGAATCCTTTGAGTTGGAAAGGGTACATGAATTGTATTAATGTCAAAGAACATCTTGATTTCAGGATGCCCCTAAATCGGGTACTAGTTGCAGCTCTCGCTGTTCAAGTTCCAGACAGGATTCTGAGAGTACAAGGCCAGAATCTGAAACAGAAGATGTATTATGGGAAGACTTGTTACATTGTGCAGAATGCCGTTCATCTTGTACCAGTGAGACAGATGTGGAAAATCCTCAGATTAATCCATGTGTGAAAAAAGAATATAGAGACGACCCTTTTCATCAGGTTGGTTTACACTTTGGGGTTATGTGGAGCTATCAGTCAAGCTCCTTTGAATATATGTTCACATTTTACAGAGGAGAAGAAAAGCTATAATTGAATAAAATTCTTAAAATTTTTTTTTCATTTTATGTGAGCTGTGATCTGGCTTCATCAAAATACAGAATTTCAGTATTTATATTGTGGCTATGTTTGTTCCTGAGAGGTTGCTAGTAAATGAAGTTTTGTAAGCCAAGTTATATTTTAGATACATTAGTCCTTTTCTTATTTAACATGCTTCATGGTCAGATTTATGTACACTTTGGTCTAAATTCCACCATGATGTAAATATATGATATTATATTCACAAATACACATTTCATGAATGTTAAATTTTTATCTCTAAGCACCTATAGTAATGTCACCCAATAGAAATATAGTACTGGTTCTCTAGGCAGATATGAAGCTTATGTAAGACATTTACGTAAGTTTTTTAAAAAAGAAAATACAGTTGGAGTCACACATATATAATTTTAAATTTTCTGATGGCTTTATTAAAAATTTCAAAAAGGGGAAATTAATTTTAATGTTTTATTTAACCCATTATATTTGAAATATCATTTCAACATACAACTAATAAGAAAAATATACTGTCTTCAAAATGTAGCACGAACCCTTATAGCACATCATCTTTTGGACTAACCACATTTCAAATGCTAATAACATTGAGCACATCTCACATCTGAGTAGGGTACTACTCAGATTAGCCAGCACACTTTTATAGAATGTTTTTATTTGAATGTCACATCACTATCTAAAATTTAATCTCTCCTTAAATCTGTTTTTCAAATTGCACTCAGAACCTTGGAAAGTGGTGTCTCCATTTATCTACTCACCAGTGTAGAAAACTTGGTGGTCATTTAAAATCCTCACTCTTCCTCACCTCTCTCTTATCCAACTCCTCATTAAATCCTGTCATTAAAATGAAGTAAATGAGATTTTGATTTGCATTTTTCTGATGATTAGGGAAGATCAGCATTTTTTCATGTGTTTGTAGGAAAGTTCATTTGCCTTCTTCAGAGAAGGTTCTATTAGTGTCTCTTTGCTTTTTATTTGTTGTTGTTGTTGATTAGTTTGAGTTCTCCGTAAATTCTGGATATTAACCCTTTGTTAGATTCGTAACATACAAATATATTTTCCCATTCTAAAGGTTGTCTGTTTGTTTTAATTGTTGTATTCTTAGTTGTACAAAAGCTTTTTAGCTTTATTGAGTCCCATTTATTTATTTTTGTTATTGCTACAATTTCCTGCAATCCCATTACTAGGTATCTACCCAGAAGAAAAAAAATTATTTTACCATAAAGACATTTGCACTAGAATGTTTATACAGCTCAGTTCACAATTGCCAAGATGTAGAATTAACCCAAGTGCCCATCAATCCATGAATGGAAAAATGAACTGTGGCATATGTATACCATTGAATATTATTTAGCCATAAAAAGATGGGAACTTTACATCTTTTCTACTTACCTGGATGAATTTGGAGATCCATCCCAAGTAAACTATCCTTGGATCCTTCCAAGTAAATTATCACAAAAATGGAAAAGCAAGTATCCA
Organism: Galagoides demidoff; assembly: GCA_963574575.1. Lineage (NCBI taxonomy): Eukaryota > Metazoa > Chordata > Mammalia > Primates > Galagidae > Galagoides > Galagoides demidoff. The sequence continues at coordinate 28,407 of CAUYQV010119672.1, read as the reverse complement.
AAGTACTCAATATGAAACCAGTAGATGTTACACTCCTACAGGAGAGAAACACACAACTACATCAAAATGGAGGCGGGAGGGGGTTTGATGTGCTACCACCTCACAGGCAGAATGTAAGGGTATATGGTACACCTCCTGGGTAAAGGGCTCAACTACCGCTTGAACTTTACATAACAAATGCAAACAATGTAACCTAATTGTACCCTTATATAAATCTGAAATTAAAAAAATAAAAATCAAGTAAACTAGAGGGAAAAAAGAGAATTGCTATAATTTGATGATAAAGGGTAGCTATCAAACAACTTCCTGCTATAACAGGATACCATAGGCTGAATGGCTTAAATAGCAGAGTTTTATTGCTCATAGTTCTAGAGTCTAGAAGTCAAAGATCAGGATGCAGGATGCATTCTTGGTGAAGGCCCTCGTTTAACAATAGCTATCTTTTCTTTGTGCCCTCACATTGTGAAAAGAGAGGGCTCTGATGTGTTCATCTCCCAAAGACGCCACTTCCAAATACTATTGATACTGGATTTTTGACTTTGGATTTCTAGACTCTTGGTCTCAATGATTCGATGAATGAATCGATGGACCACAGGATGGACAGTAAGTTAGGTTTTATTTACAGAGGTATTATTACAGCTCTTACAAAGAGCCAAACCTTGCAGAGCAGGATAAGATGGGTTTTAAAGTGTCACAGCTCTTACAGAGAGCCAAACCTCCTTGCAGGGCAGGGTGCGAGTGTTACAGCTCTTACAAAGAGCCAAACTTCCTTGCAGAACAGGATCCAAGTGTTACAACTCTTCCTCTTTCTCCCTCAGAGGTCTGCGATGATCTGCTGAAGTCTTGCTCTTCTGTTCTATCTTCCTTGACGATCTGTGATGATCTGCCCCCTAGGCTCTCTGCTCAGGGGTTTATATAGGGGCAGTTGTCCAATGAGCTGAGAGCTTAGCTGATTCATTTATAAAATAGACCAGTCAGGAGCAGGATTGAAAATGGACAAATCAGGGATGCACTGGAGGAATTGCCAATGTTTTCCCCTGATTGGCCTGGTCTTTTTTGTTACTGGAGCCTCCGGTGAGAGAGGAAAGCTCTCCCTTTGGCTCCAGCCTGCCGGTTTCTGTGCCAGATGCTGCCAAGGCAGAGCTGGCAGGTCCTCTAGCGCTGCTCTGCTGGAGCCTCTGGTGGGGGAGGGAATCTCCGCTGCTTGCTCCAGCCTGCTCGGCTGAGCTGGCTGGGGCACCACTTTTCCAGTATCACTATCATATTAGGGGCTTAGGCTTCAATATATTATTAATACTTGGGCAGAGTGAAACACAAAAGCACTTCTCAAAAACCTATCATTTAGTGATGAAAAATTAGGAGATACAAGACAGTGCCCATAATCACTGCTGTTTCTATTAAAATCCTATCAGCATGTTTGTCTGTTTATGGTTGGATTTAAACTGATTTAAAGTCCATGTTAAAAAGCAAAATACCAAGAATAGCAAAAACAATTTTGAAGAACACCAAGGGTCCTTATTATACATAAAAACTTACTTTGAATTTAATAACTTTAAGATAGTGTGTTACAGGTATATAACAAATAGACCAATGGATACAAACATTGTAACCTAGTTGTTTGTATTCTCACATTAATCTGAAGTAAAGAAAGAAAAAACCAAATAGATGAATGGAACAAGATAGAAAACCCCCAAATAGACAACATGCTTATAATGGATCCCTAATGCCATATATGATATAAGTGGCATTACAAATCAGTGGGAAAAGGATGAACTCTCTGGTTTTGTGTCACATGATTATTCACATTTGAAAATTTATTCCAGGGTAGTTCACAAATGTGAAAAACTAAAACTTTAAAATATTTAGAAGAAAATATAGGAGAAAAATTTTTGTTACTTCAGGTCAAAGAAGAATTTTTAAAAGTAAGTTGTGAAAAGTATAAACAAAAATGGGGAGGTTAATAAATTTGACTGTTTGAAAATTTTAAACTTTGGGCTACAAGTTAAACCATAAATATTGTTAAAAGACATATTTTTCCACAGGCTGGGAAAAGATATTTTTAACACATGCATAATTCTAACACAACTATGAAAATGTTACTGCTTAGAGCTCATAAAGAACTCCTATAGGACTGGGCGTGGTGGCTCACGCCTGTAATCTTAGCACTCTGGGAGGCTGAGGTGGGTAGATTACTTGAGTTTACAAGTTCAAGACCAGCCTGACCAAGAGCGAGACCCTATCTCTACAAATAGCTGGTAGCTGGGCGTTGTGGCAGGCACCTATAGTCCCAGCTACTTGGGAGGCCGGGGCAAGAGGATTGCTTGAGCCTAAGAGTTTGAGGTTTCTGTGAGCTATGATGCCGTGGCACTCTACTAATTGACAAAGTGAGACTCTGTCAATAAATAAAAAAATAAGTAAATAATAAGTAAATAAATAATTTTTGTTTGTAAACAAAAATTTGTAAACAAAAAAGTAAACAAATGACAAGGCAGAGCTGGCAGGTCCAGATGAATAAGTAAAAGACAAATGACTCAATAGAAAAATGAACAAAAGGATAGTGCAACAACTTACCTGAATGGCTAATAGAAATATAAGTAATGATGGTCATCATTGCTGCAGTTGTCAGGAAAATATAAATGAAAATAAGGAAACACCATTTCATATTGATATGGTTGTCAAAATTTAAAACCTCATAAGTTTCGTTGTTGGCAAGAATATGCAGAAAGAACTCTTATTACATGCTGACATTACTATAAATGTGTACAACTACTTTGGAGATGAATTTGTCATTATGTAGTAAAATTGAAGTTCTGCATACTCTAGGACCCGATTATCCCATCTCAAGAAAACTTAGAAGATGGTCACAAGGAGACATAAAAAAAGTTCATGACATTGTGCATGACTGTGAAAATTTAAAAGGTAATAGCCAACAATAGTGGAATTAATAAATTTGGGATGAGATAAAACAGTATATAGCAGTGGAATTGAATGAGGTCAGTTGCATATATCAACATGAATTATAAGTTTATAAATATAATTTTAAGTGGAAAATAACAAATTTCAGAATAATACAATACACTATGGCATTTGTATCAGGTTTTGAAATGGGCAAAACTATTATATATTGTTTATGGCTGAAAGTATATTCAGCAGAATATATGCAAGGGAGTAATAAACACCAAATCTAGGCTAGTGCACATATATGAAAGGTAATGGAGTAGGGGAGGGTACAAAGTGGGTTTCAACTGTAATGTTTGCTTCCAAATACCTGCCACAAGTAAGGAGGAAAGTTCAAATATGATAAAGGCAACTGTTATTATCATTCTTTTTCTGATTAATATGTTTCAATTAAAAATATACATCCATTGGTTTTAGCTTCAGCCACATGAAAAACATCAAAGAAAAAGAAGCTTTGCTGCTGTGAATAGAGGGGTGAGAATGGGGAATGAGGTTTAAAAAGCATGACAGTGAAAGTTTAGAGGAAATGAAGTAGTAGGTAGGGAAATAGAGTTGAAGGATTGTTTTGGTCCCCACTCCCCAGTATTTGAGACATATAAAGGAGGAAATTATAGGCAAGAACTGAAGAGTTACAGAAGGAAATGTTGTTGGTTAACGGACTGAGGTCTCTTAGAGTTTTGGAGAGGAAGCATAATTAGGGAGCTTAGCATGCAGCAGGAAGAGGAACACATGCTCTGCTGAGATAGGAGGAGGAGGAGGAGTACATGGAACAGAAAGACAATAAGCGAGTGAGTGCCTGATGATCTCTATTCTGTGAAGTATGAGTCCACAGGGTCTGTGGACCATAAGAAGGAAGGTGATACTGGAGGGGGCTTGTTCATGGTGGTGAAGACTGAAATTCTCATTAGTAGGGAGTAGAGATGGAGGGCTAAGAGTATATGTGTGCATGCGTTCAAGCCAATGAACGCATTAAAAGAATCACATTGCCACATTATTGAGGGTCCATCTGAATTTATAGGTGGCTATTCTACACAGTAAAGAGATATTTCCTGGAATATAGTTGTAATAATTATGACAATAGCTAACATTTAATAAACATTTGCTCTATGCCAGGTTCTGTGCAAAGTAATCTAAGTGAATTATCTCATGTGATCTTTATAACCTATGGCAATATCATTTATTTTCTTTTTATAGATGAGAAAATTGAGGCTCAGAGTTGAGTGATGTGCCCAAAGTTACCGAGTAGGTTCTCAATATTATAGTTACTATTCAAGGGACAAGAGAGAGGATATTGAAATGATGAATCTCGTGGAAGTCTAGATATATTAGTTTGAGAAAGAAGGGGCAATAAATTGAAGGGTAGGAGTGTTCAAGGGAGCAAATATTTGAGCATTGAAGTTTAGAGAGACATTGTAAGATGGGAGATTGTGGTGGAAGATTCAATTATGTATGGGAGTGAGGTCCAGGGTGGAGCCATGGGAGTAGCTGAAGACATGAATAAACAGTGAACAATCCAGGAGAGTATGAGGTGTTAAATGAGTCATCTACACATATATCTTAAGTCACTGAGACTAATAACTGCAATAGAAGTTAAGGGAAATGCCTGTGGGCTGTTTCCCTAGATAGACATAGCAATGAACAGCATAGAAACATTTGCTCCTCGTTACATTGCACAAAGCCTGGTACATAGTAGGTATTAAGAGATACTGGTTAAGTTTTTTTCAAACATGCCAATTAGGCCTTTCTTAAATGATTTTTAAAATTGTTTTATAATGTCTACATAGAATAAATTGCCTCTAATTTTATCACACCACTCTGCTCCTTCTTTGGTAAGGTAAACATTATGTATGTTCTACTCTGCGTATCTAATTATGGTATCCTAGGCTTATATTGGTTTTGCTTTTGGATTAAAGACATGATTTTGTACAGATTTTTTAAATTTAAGGTTATGCTTTTAGTTTTACTAATAGCTGGATAATGGGAATTTGTTCCCTTTACTGAAAAGCTGCCAAGTTTTTTTCTTGTTTGAACATAGTCTGTGTTAGGTTTGGAGGACCCTTTTCTACCCACCGTCTAGACAAAGATTCCTCTTCATGAATGAGCACTGACCAAGCATTTGAATTAGTGTGTTCTCATCAGAATATTCTCAAATTTGTAGTTTTGTTTTATTTTATTTTCAGTAATCAAAACATTTCCACAAAATAAAGTTTTTTTCCTTTAGTTATGGCTGAATATGTAATAAGATATAAAGCCATATGCAAGTGAAATTAATTTTTTTAGTAGGTAAAGCTTTAAATGGCTATATTCCCACAGTCGGAAATGCCAGGAAAGTGGTTGTCATGGTGAATTTATTTGAAATAAAACATGCCACCAGTCTAAGTGTTAAGTTCTTCAGGCAGTTTTGAATAAACAAGGAGCAGAGCAATTGAGATTTTGGATGAGAATAAAGAACCACCATTAACAGAATTCTAAATTTTAGTTTGAAATGTAGTTACAACTGTCTGATAACATTATAAAATGTATTCATTTGTTGTTTCCCTAAACCTTTGAGAATACTGTTTCATGTGGTGCTGCTCTCCACACACTGCAGCTGGTACCTGTCTCCACAAGACTATTTTTCAGTATACATTTGGCACACAGAGATACATGATCCTTTTAAATAACTCTTTAAAGTGATCAGTTTCTAATTGCTATTTTTTTTCTTGCCTTTTTGCTTTTAATACCAAAAATACAGTTTGAGTAACTGGCGAGGTAGCTGGGGCAAAATGAGTACTTTTGGAAGGAGTGAAGAACTTCTTGACTTCCTATTTTTGTCTCTAAATAGACCTAGTTGGTATTGATACTCCTTTCTTCATGTAATTGGAAGACCTTTAATTCACTGTTACAGACTGAGTTAAAAAAAAAAAAAGAAGTCTATAAATCAGTAATTGAAATCTGTTGCCTCTCAAGCTTAACATTCTTTGCATTCATCTTCTCACACTTCTTGTTTCTGGCTTTTTGGTTCTGTTATATTTCACAATTACTAAATTTCCAGAGAAAATCTGATATGTATTTTGGTACAAATTTTTTCTATCCCAAATTAAAATACATTGGGAATAAATCAGGGAACATCATTTGAGGAATTAAGTTGGTAGTTAATAGATGTATAGCTGGTATCTCAGAGCTCTTAAGGCCCCCAAACAGTGAAATGTTTGTCATAAAAATTAATGTGTACTTAAATCCTGTATGTTTAGAAAAGATAAAGATTTTCCAACTCTGTTTTCTTATATATTATTAAATTGTTATTAAACTAAAGATGAAATGAATCAATGCAACTTTACTTCTCCTTGAGGAAAGTGTTATTTCTTTGCCCATGTTTTAGTCACATATTTGTCCTCCGAAGAATAAATATAGCTAGAGTAAATTCTTCTGTTTATTGTTAGAAGTTATTTTAATGCAACAGGTCATAAAATTTGAGTATTTGAATCTTAGAGATCTATTGATTATTTTCCCAAGATTGTTATGAATGCTAAAACTATCTTTTATATGAAATGTGGGAAATAAATCAGTCTTCAAAAATTATAAATTAGAGTCCAGGCACAGTGCCTCAAGCTTATAATCCTAGCACTTGGATTGGGAGGCTGAGGCAGGAGAATTGCTTGAGGCCAGAAGTTCAAGACCAGTTTCAGCAAAAGCAAGACCCTATCTCTACAAAAAATAGAAAAATTAGCCAGGCACAGTGACTCATAGTCTCAACTACTTGGGAGGATGAGGCAGGAGGATTGCTTGAGCCCAGGATTTGGAGGTTGCTATGAGCGGTGATGATGTCACTGTCCCCAACCCAGGCAACAGAGAGAAACACACATAATTTAGAAATGCTGTAATATAAATAAACAAATTTACCCCAGTCAGGTTCTAATCTTCTATTACTATTCTTCTTTTGATTGTATAAAAGTTAGTGGTTTGTAAACTCTGTCTCAAACACACACACACACACACACACACACACACACACAATTTAGAAGTGCTGTAATATAAATAAATTGACCCCAGTCAGGTTCTAATCTTCTATTACTGTTCTTCTGATTGTATAAAAGTTAGTAGTTTATTAATTTCATTGATATCTTTAACCTATCTGTTCTATTTTGGCTCTAAAGTAACCTTTAACCTGTCGTTAACTTCTGATTATGTGTAAGTTAGTGGTTTATTAATTTTGTTGATATCTTTAATCTATTCGTTCTATTTTGAAGTGTTAACTCTTTCAAGTGTAAATTTAAAGCAAACCAGAAAACTCAAACAAACTTAAACATCTGATCCTTCATACTACAAAGGTTTTATTTTTATTTATTTATTTATTTTTGAGACAGAGTCTCACTTATGTCACCCTCAGTAGAGTACTATGGCGCCTGCCACAACGCCTGGCTATTTTGTTGTTGTTGTTGCAGATGTCATGTTGTTTAGTAGGCCCAGGCCAGGTTTGAACCCACCTGCCTTGGTATATGTAGCTGGCACCCTAACCACTGAGCTATGGGTGCCGAGCCTACTACAAAGTTTATGGTTTCTATTTCACCTTTGTTTATTCCTTGAAATACTTAGAGAATACTTGTAGTTCTCTTTGCTTCTTCTGGTTTGCAATATTTGCTCTATCTGGAAAAAAAGTTAAATTGATCCTTTAAAGAAATGCTAGATTAAAATATCAGAAAAGGAACTAAATCAGATATTAAAGGTAAGTATGTAAGGAAGAGTCTTTTTCAGGATGAGATTATATCACCATGTAGTTTTCAAAGAGGTTCAAATCTCAGCTGTTAGTCTTTTTTTATTGTATGATTATAAGTTGGACAGTGAACAGTATAAACAATCTGATACCTATTTCAACATTAGTATACTGGTAGCTTATGTAGACTGATTAATAACTAATAACTATTTTTGCAGACACATATACTTTATTAATATATTAAATATACTAAAATGTGTCCCAAAGGTGAATATATTGCCTAATATCTGTTATAGATAGTTCTTAACTTACACATTTTTACAATATGTAGTTTCTTATGTTCTCTTTTCAGTATATATGCTAACTAATTTTAAGATAGAATTTTAGTATCATTAAAATTCTGTATATAGATATAGCTATGTACAGATGTGTTTCCTTTATAAAATATGATAAATTATTCACCAATTTTTATTTTTAGTGTAAAGTTATATATATATATAATTTCATGTATGCACATTTTATATATGAAATGTGATAAATATATTCATTAATTTCGTTTTTTTTTTTAATAGAGTCATTTGCCCTGGCTCCATAGTTCCCACCCAGGATTAGAAAAAATAAGTGCTATAGTATGGGAAGGCAATGACTGTAAGAAAGCAGACATGTCTGTACTTGAAATCAGCGGAATTATAATGAATAGAGTGAGTTTTTAAATTTTATTTTTTTAGTTAAATGTTAAGATGTAAATATAAAATAATTATGGCCATGTTAATAACCTACTCATCTCACTTTTTCACCCTGAAAATAAGTTATTTGTATTTGGTTTCATCTGATTTAAACAGCGATTTGTCACCAAACCACTTTGGTCTTTTAGTGTTCTCATTCTTCTGGCCAACAATCTAAAAATCTCTTCTTTGATGTTATTTCTTTTGCTTTCAGTACTTAAATCGGAGGAACTGCTAGATGTATACAGATGTTGATGAAGATTTATTTTTCTGTATCATCCTTACTGGTTCATTTATTTATTAGTACTTAAAAAAATGGGGAAAAAACCTAATAAATTTATATTCACACTTGCTTGCCTACTTCACTGTACAGAAGTGATGTAAATAGTGCTAAAAATCTTTAGTAGATTGAAGACATATAGCATCATGCAAATACTATGGATTTAATTCCCTATTAAATTATTTTACCAGATAATTACTACTTTTTAAAATTTACTGATTTTTTTTTTTTTTTTTTTTGGGTAACTAGGCATAATCTAACTTGCCGTTCTAAATTTCTTTGGTACATTATTAATGCTAGAACTCTTCTCTACACTTCATGTAAGACAGGAATTAAAATAACTGGGTCTGAATTAATAATGCTTCCTATTACATATCTCAGTGTGAGCAATCAAAAGTGGCTAACTAGGGAGTCTCCAGAGACTTGAAGCTAGTTAGTGTTCTTAACTGTAAATTAGCAGATTGTTTGACTTAGAATGGTCTCATTTATCTAATGCTTAGTATAAAAAGTTAGCTGCATACTATTCCAGATTCCTTTTAGTTCGACTAGCATAGCATTTTGGAAACACTTATATTTTCCCAATATTTAATTTCTAATCCTATTTTTATAATTCTTTGATCTCCCCCCCCATTTTTCTTCTCCTTTCTATTATCAATCTTCTAAAATGGTTTTAGAGTTGAGGAAGACATTTATTTGTATATTAGACTCTTTAAAGACAAACACAAGCTATAAACTTAACAAATAAGTGTAATTCTAGGGTTTTTCTTTAATGAATTGAATTTAAATAGATATGAAATCTTGTTATCTTTATTATTACAGTATTTGTGAATGTTTCTAACTTTTGCAATAATGAGATACATAATTTTTTCCCTTAGATCAGTATAAGACTGAGATAGTTGGTCCTTTTGTCATCCTTTTATTGAATAATTATTTTTGAAAACTGAAGAATTAATGACATTTTATGTGTAGCAGGTGCTCAGACTTGAATGGAATTCAAATTTCGTTATTCATGTATTAGAACTAATATAATTTAACAAAACAATTTCGTATTACTATAAATAAAATAATGCTTAATACAATTAATTTTACAGTAGATAAAATTTATGTATAAATTTGCTTTTCTTTTTTCATCTTTCTTCCCTGGCTTCCTCAAGGTTAACAACCATATTCCAGGAATAGGATACCAGATTTTTGGAAATGCAATCTCCCTAATCCTGGGTTTAACTCCATTTGTTTTCCGACTCTCTCAAGCTACGGACTTGGAACAACTCACAGCACATTCTGCTTTAGAACTTTGTATGATTGCATTCGGTTCCAATGAAGATGTTACAGTTCTTTCGATGGTCATAATAAGTTTTGTGGTTCGTGTGTCTCTTGTGTGGATTTTCTTCTTTTTGCTCTGTGTAGCAGAAAGAACTTATAAACAGGTGGGTATAATACAGACTTCCGGATAGAAAATATTTTATCGTTTTCATAATACTAAAAATATTCCTAGAGTATTTTAGTATTTCATGAAGTCATTTTTACCCAATTATTTTTCTGCTTCGCTCCTATGGTACTTAACCAAATGAAATCTTTGTAATCCATATTTTATTGATTTTTGTTTTTCTTTGGTAATCTAGTTGAAAATTAATGCTCATCTTAATCTTTTCTAGCGATTACTTTTTGCAAAACTATTTGGACATTTAACATCTGCAAGGAGGGCTCGAAAATCTGAGGTTCCTCATTTCCGATTGAAGAAAGTACAGAATATAAAAATGTGGCTATCTCTCCGTTCTTATCTTAAGGTAGATGATGAAAGTATTTTTAATATGCCATTCCCTCTGATAGTCCCAATTTCTTCATCAATGTGTCTCTAGATGTTTAGTAACTAAACATTCAAAAGCTGGATTAAGTATTTTTGTTTCTACCTGGACTGGTAATCACAGGCCAGCAGAGGGAGCCCACTACTTATAAAAGAATTTATAAAAATCTGTACCCAGTGAATTTCCTCTTTGAAATGACCTATTACTATTTTAAAGAATTAGCTTGCAGTTCTGTGTCATTCTTTTAACGTCATTATTTTCTTCTAATCTTTTAAATAATTTTCTTAATTATGGAATATATAAAAACTCTGGTGGGAAAAGGAAACATCTAAATTAGTTTTAGGAAAACACTTTTTTTCCTCAGGATTGTTTGTTGTTTTACATAAGGAGCAGTGAATTCCATTATGTATGGAGTAATTATGCAACTTTGAATGATACTTATTCAAAACACTATCAGTGTCTTAGTAAAGTGGACCCCAAAATCAACTGTCCTCTGACATACTTAGATCTTTAATGCCTTTTATTTTGAAATACAGTGAAAGAAGTAAAAAACAGTGCACTATTTCCCTTAATTTAAAAATTCACGTTCTGTTTATTAATTTGATTTGTTAAATTCAGCTAAGCCACCATTGGGAGATGGTGCAAGTTTGCATGGATTATCTTTTTTCTTACTGACTTTTCTCTTGTATGGAGGGATGAATGTAATTTTTTATGCTTGGCTTAGTGAGAATCTATCTAAAATTTCCCCTCATTATCAGCCTAAGTGGTATTGCATTCTTTTGTACATTGTCTTTTCAGGAAACCCTTGTTTAATGTTAACCACATGCCATTCACTAGATGCCATTCACCCCTGCAAGTTAAATGAATAGACCCAGATGTAGAAATTATTCTTGATTAATCTTCAGCATCTTATTTATCACCAATTCATATTCTTACTGCTTTCAAAATATATCTTGAATCCATTTTCTTTTTTGTTTCCATTTCTACCACCCTCATTGAAACCATCAGTCATCTTTTGCTTTGGCGTATTGCAGTTGCCTCTTAACTGGCCTTCCTGCATTCATACTTCTGCCTTTCAATACTTTTTTCATTCTGCCATCAGAGATCTTTTACAAATGCAGGTTTGACCGTGTAATTCTTAAAACTTTTTGGAGGCTCTGCATTGCTCTTAGGACAAAGCATGAAGTCCTAATGGAGTTTATAATGCCCTTCATGATCTAGGTCCTGCCTTATCCACCTGTCTCTCTTGTCTGGTTTTGAAACATCTCCCTAACCCACTGCATTCCAGCTATATTAGACAGCTTTCTACCTTTAAATACACAGTGCTTCCTTCTGCGTTATACTTTTGCACATACTATTCCTTCTGCCTAGAACACTCTCATGTGCCTTCATGTCCCTTCCCCGTAGTTTGGTGTAAATATTCCTTTCCTAGAGAGATCTTCCCAGGCCCACACTCCTAACCCTCAAGTCAGTGAAGTCTCCTTGCCAGTTTTCTCAAAGCACTCTATACTTTCTTTCATAGCATCCATCACAGTTTATCACAAGAATCTGTGATTACGAGGGTGTTGTCTAGTCTTTCTACTAGTTCCTGTGAAGGTAGAGGTGCCTGTTTTGTTCTCCACTGTATTTCTTGTACCTAGTTCTGAGCAGGTGCTTAAGAAACATTTGTTGAATTAATGTTTGTCAAAATGAAATATTTGAAAGTTATGCTAAAAATTCAGTGTTATATAGATACCATTTTCACTCTTGCAAATCCACAAGAAATAATAACACTGTATAATTAAAATTCATCTGATGAATTAGGTATATTTTCAGCATTGTAAATTATGATCAATTCATAGTGATGGATCAACACCTTAATTGAAAGCCTAGAAATTAGGTGCTAATTAGTAAATATATTTAAAAGTGTTTTCTTCCTTCCCTACCCCCAGCGTCGAGGTCCTCAGCGATCAGTTGATGTAATAGTTTCATCTGCCTTCTTGTTGACTATCTCAGTTGTATTTATCTGTTGTGCCCAGGTGAGTTAACATGTTCTATGTAGAAATTAAACAACCATATATATTAAATTCCAGAAGGCTTGCTAATAATAAATAATCAAAGTAACAATATAAGTAAGCCTAGTTGGACAAGTTTTGAAATTGGCTTTTTTGCAGTTTATTTATTTTGGTAGCATTAATAATGTGTATTATCTATGTGTCATGAACACATAGATATATATGTTCAAATGTCTGTTGAATAAATACGTATTTTGCTTAGATGTCTTCTGATTATTTTTCAAAACAAACACGAATTGTGAAATTGTTCCACAGATATGACTGATTTATTCATATTTGATGGTTTTAAAAAATGTCTTATCTCTGAATTGTCAGTGTGATTTGACTGCTGCATACTCTCAAAAAAAAATTGTCAGTGGCCAAAATTAGTCAAGAAATACAAAAGTATCTTAGGATATAGTCTGTGCTATAAAATATAATGCAGTAAGACAAAGTTACTCTTCCACTTCTAGTTAGCATTTTGATGGAGGGTACTAGTCAGCAAAGACAGGAAAAAATAAATACATGATATAAAGTTTGGGAAGAAAAAAATAGACTGTATGATTGTCTACAGAGAACATCCAAGTGACTTACCACTATGTTATTAAAAATATGATATATTTTTTAGAAGATCAAGATGAATAGAAACAGCTGCAACATCAACATAACAAAATCATTTTCCTATAAAGAAAATTTGCTCTGTAAAGGGCAAGATTGTAAATATTTTAACTTTTGCCCAACACATACTGTCTCTGAAATACATTCTTTTTTGTTTTTCCCCCTCTTCTTCCTTTTAAAAAATTTTAAAAATTATTCTTAGCTCTGAGACCAAACAAAAACTGTCCTGAGCTAGATTAGGCCACTGGACCATAATTTGCTAACCTCTGCTATATACAGAAACAGATAATTAAAAATTGTATATGTCATTTTCAGTAGCAACAAAAAATATATGAGGTTCTAAAGGGTTAAATCTAATAAAAGGTATACAGGACCTTATGGAGAAATATGGTAAAACTTTATTGAAAGTTATGAAAGAAGGTATATTGTGTTGATAGATGGATGACTCAATTTCATATTGATTCTCCTCAGGGGATTATTTGAATCTCATGTGATTAAACAGAGTACTTTGTTTATATTCTGTAAAGAGCTTGAAAAAAATTCATCTGGAAGCACACATAGACAAGAATAGTCTGGGTAATTTTGAAGAACAAGTTGCTTTACCAAAAATATAAAGACAAATTTCACTTTCTTTTTTGACACAGCGTCTCACTCTATTGCCCAGGCTGGAGTTCAGTGGTGTCAGCCTAGCTCACAACAACCTCAAACTCTTGTGTTCAAGCGATCCTCATGCCTCAGCTTCCCAAGTAGCTAGGACTACAGGCACCTGCCACAACACTGAGCTAATTTTTCTGTTTTCAGTAAAGACAGGGTCTTGCTCTTGCTCAGGCTGATTTTGAACTCCTGAGTTGAAGTAATCCTCCTGCTTCAGCCTCCCAGAGTGCTAGGATTACAGGTATGAGCCACCACACCTAGTCATAATGACTTCAAGTTTCAGAAAGACTGTGATTTTGGCCCAGATACAGAATGACTGATGAGATGATGTACAGTCCTACATTTCCATATGTATGTAGAAACCTAATATATCATAAGATAGCATTATAAATAAATGCAAGAAGGCTTTACATAATGGAAAAATAAAATAGGAGTAAAATAAAATGACTTAATGCCATACATAAAAATAATTCCAGGTGAATTAAAGATCTAAATGTAAAAAACAAAATTTTTAATTTGATCACAAATAAAAATTAAAATTTTTCAGAGTTGGAAAAAGATAATAGCAAAACCTGACTTACATAGGATTGTTATTCATAATGTATAAATAACTTCTACAAATAAATAAATAAATAATACAACCTAGTAGAAAAAAGTAGATGTAAAATATAAAAAGGAGCCAGATGGTGGTTTATACTCCTAATTCTAGCAATTTGGAAGGCCAAGGCAGGAGTATCACTTCTGGCCGTAAATTTGAGACCAGCATGGGCAACAGGGAGAGACAGTGTTTCTACAAAAATAAAAATAAATTAGCCCAGTATGGTGGTGTTTGCCTATAGTTTGCCCAGCTATTCAGGAGACAGACAGGAGGATTGCTTGAGCTCAGGAATTTGAGGTTGCAGTGACCCATGATTAAAGCACTGTATTTCAGCCTAGGTGACAGAGCAAACCCCTGACTCAAAACAATATACCAGGGTAACTCAGAGAAGAAGAAAGTCAGTGACAGTAAGCATATGAAACTTACTCTTCTTCCCTAGGTATCAGGAAAAGTAAGATTAAAAAAATAGGAAAACATTTTACACCTGTGAGATTGTCACATGTTTTTCTCCTAAGATTTTGATATTAACAAGTGTCAACAAAAATGAGGGCAAAGGGACTTCAGATAACACTGTTGGGAGTATAAATTGCTTTAAGAGACAAATTTAATGAAGTTGAGGATATAATATCCAAGGGCCTACCAATTTAACTCCTGGGTATGAACTCTTAGAGAAAGTCTTGCATGTGTGGACAAGGAGATACAGACATAATGTTTGTTACAGCATCAATTGTAATAAGGAAAATTGACAATAAAATAAATGTTGGGTCAATAAATTCTGGTGTTTTATTTTAGTATAATACTTTTAGGTATTAGAATAAATCTTGAAAACAAGGTTCAGTGAAATAAAAAGCAAATTGAAGAATGATGTGGATGATGTCATGACATTTATATAAATTAAAAAATATATATAGTTTTAAGGATATATATAGCTAAACTATAAAAATGTTTATGGAAGAGATAAACATAAAATTCATCACCTCTGGGGTGGGGCAGGAAAAGGGGAATTGATGATCAAGGAAAAGTTCAAAGGGGTTTTAACTGAGTGTGATTCAAAGCTCTGAAAAATAGTAAGATTTGGCAAAAGTGTGTAGAAGCCCCATGGACGTTGATAACATACTCTCTTCTTCTGATGTGCTCTAAATATTTCACAATAAATGTAGAATGTTTTAAAATGTAATACTCTATGAAGTAAAATGTTTCATTTAAGAAAATCGTTGGGTTCTTATCATTATTTGATGTTACCTTTCTCATACACTTTTAGCTGCTTCATGTGCATGAGATCTTCCTTGATTGTCACTACAATTGGGAACTGGTAATCTGGTGCATCTCGCTAACACTTTTTCTCCTAAGATTTGTTACTCTTGGATCAGAAACAAGTAAAAAATATAGCAATACCTCAATATTACTTACTGAACAGGTGGGTATGCATGCTTATTATGCTAGAAATTTGTGTCTACATATTAAATTAAATGTTTTATTTATTTTTCAGGAACATGTTTTATTTGATTGAGGTCATTTGTGCTATAAAGCAAAACTTAAAATTTGATACGACACAAGCCTTTCTTTAATATTTCTTCCTTGATTCAGATTTCAAATCTAATCTACTTTTTAATGTACCATTTTCATTTGATAAAAAGGAAGTCCCATTTATAGAAATGATAGATTTTAAACCACTGGTAGGATTTGTTTGCTTAGCAGTATAGCAGAGCCACATTTGAATAAGTAAGAGTTTATACTCAGTAGACTATTAAGAATAAAGCATACTCATTTTGATGTCTAATTTTATTTTGTATATATTTGTTGAATACTCTCCCTTTACTGTTTCAGGGGTATTAGATAAAGAAACATATTGCCAACAAACTTGTTGAATATTTTAGTTAGGGATAATTTGATTTCAAAGAATCATAACCTTGTCAAATAAGCTCAATGAAAGGAAAAAGGAGAGAGTAACCAATAAAGATTGCTAAGGAAATATACTTGTATCTTGTGGAATTGGGCAGAGTCAACCCCTTCCTCCAACTTGTTCTCAGACTAATGGTTTCTCATTTCTGTTCTTTTCTGCATCTTTCTTCTAGTGGCCTCTCTGTAGACTTACTACCCTGCAGTTTTTTTGGTTTGCCTTAGCATGAATTCTGGCTTAGACTTCACTAACTTTTCCATTCATGTTCCTGTAATATCTAGCAGATCCTATGTTAGTCCCATCAGTCAGCATTGTAGTTTTTTTTTTTTCTTTAAAAATTTTTTTTCTTTTTAAAAAAAATTTTTTTTTAATTTTTTTGAGACTGTGCTTTACTCTATCGCCAGGCTAAAATGCTGGAGCATCAGTCTAGCTCATAGCAACCTCAAACTCCCGGGTTCAAGAGATTCTCCTGACTCTGCCTTCCAAATATCTACCATGCCTGGCTAATTTTTCTATTTTTTTGGTAGAGACAGGGGCTCACTCTTACTTCAGGCTGGTCTTGAACTCCTGATCTTAAGCAAACCTTTCAGGGTTATAGGCATGAGCCACTGCACCTGGCCTAAATGTTATTATTATTTAAGTGATCAGGTTCTGGAATTAAAGTGTCTCCTTAAATAATGCATCCAGTTCTCCATTTTTGTTTGGCTTTTGATTACATTTGAAAAATATTTATTTTTTTATATTTTTAAAATTTTCATTTAAATATTTAATTTTTACATTTTAAAAAAATTTAAGATTAATGTGAGGGAACAAACAATTAGGTTACAATATTTGCATTTGTTAGGTAGAATCTCTGTTGTGGTTGTGTTGCAAGGTGTGCAATATATGAAAAGTATTTAAATAGTTATTAGTTTCCTATTATAAAATAAGGTAGGTTTATTCTAGGAAATTTGGAATACTATGTATACAGTAAAGAATATTAAAACCTCCTATAAATTCAATACTCACCAGACCACTATTAATATTTTGGTTAATGTCTTTCATGTCTTTTAAAAGATGGGTATTTGTTATTAAGAAAAGTGTATATGTTATTATTTTAAATTTTTTGATTACTTTTTTATAAAAGATAAACCTCTACTTGAAAATGGAGAAAAAGCCTAACAAAAAGGAAGAACTGACACTAGTGAATAATGTTTTGAAATTGGCTACTAAACTCCTAAAGGTAAGAATAGAATTGAAAATGGATATAATGTAGAATACGCTGTTCTGGCATTGCATTTGCTCTTCTGTTTGTACATCCTCCCTTGCATTTGGTTTTCATTTATTGAAATTCCAAGTAATATTTGGGCTCATTCATGCAATTTGTATTTTACTTCTCCTTGCAAAAATAATCCAAGTAATTCTTTGGAAATTATATATTAAGACTTTTAATAATATCTAAAGTATTGTAGAAGTTGGCATCTTTGGAAATTTATTCCTCCTAAAACTTAAAATAGATTTCAGAAAAAGAAGACGATGTTAAGTTGGGAATCTTTTAACTTTTTATTTCTCAGAGTTTTTCCTTGACCTGAATTAACTTAAAAAGTAGTACATAATCATGATGAGTACATATCATCAATAAATGTTTCATTTTTAAATCATTTTTAAAATTTTCAAAAAGGAATACAATTTTGATGGGTTTTTTCTTCCTAAAAGCAGCATAGAAAAATATTTTGGTGTATTTAATATTATAATAATAACTCTGGTGGTTATTAAAATACTTTTACCACTGTTTTACAGTATTAGTAAGGCTTTTCTTAAAAAGAAAATATTTTTTAAAATCTCAATTTCTGTAACCAGTTGCATACAATTCTTAGAGTTTATAAGTTTTCAGAGAATGATATAAAAGTTGTATCTTGGTGTTACAATTAATTCTTCGGTCAACTAAAAAGTATGAATTGGGTATAGACTATATACCTCATGGTATATTAAGCATTGAAAGGGTTCAGAAGGGGGAGGGGTAATAAAATAAGCAAATTGCTTTCTTTTTCAAATCCATTTAAGTATCCTGAAGACGATGATGGCATTAAAATAATAAACAAGATAATGCAGGTGAACTCCATTTTCTGCCAAAATGCTCTGTGGAAACATACATTCAGTTGATAGTTTTCTGTTTGCTTGATATATTTTATATCTTCAGAGTGCAGGCACTGTTCTAGACAGGAGAGGCCCCAAGGCAAGAATTAATGAACAGCTACTGTCAAAGTATAAAAATAACTAATAGTAAGCACAGCAGTGTGATCCTTTTAGATCATACATAGTCTCCTAGTCTGAAATCTGAATCTTAATGTAGGTTGTACCTGCCTTTCACTCTTCACAGCCAAGAAATTCTAAAGTCCACTGACTCAGACTGTTAAATATCTTCTGATTCATTCCTTCTTTCCCAGTCAGTGCT
Organism: Galagoides demidoff; assembly: GCA_963574575.1. Classification (NCBI taxonomy): domain Eukaryota; kingdom Metazoa; phylum Chordata; class Mammalia; order Primates; family Galagidae; genus Galagoides; species Galagoides demidoff. The sequence continues at coordinate 9,709 of CAUYQV010119672.1, read as the reverse complement.
TTGCTTTGCAAAACCCTGATCTCTCTCTCATTTAAGCTTCTGATACACTGAACTCCTTATGGACATTCTTGCTTCTGGTCTGATTGCTCTCTCATCTGTCCTCTTCATCACTGGCCCGGGGGTCTTTCTCACATGCACACTGATATCCTATTTTAATGCCTTTAGTATTGGTTTGTCTGTACAATCTGCCTGAATGACCCTTACTTAAGAAGCCAGCTTTCTAAGTTTACAGTACTTCCTCCTTGTACTTGGGCTCCAACAATATTGAGCAGCCTATAGCAATTCAAGAATGCCGTGTTCTCATGTGTTTTACAGAATACCTACGAAGTTTCACAGGCACCGTCCTCTATGGTCCCACTGGTTTTTATACATATCTCTGTAATGGGAATGTCTTATTTGAATTATTTGTTTGCATATCTACTAAAGTGGAAGGTCACTGGGCACAGTGGCTTATGCCTGAAATCCCAGCACTTTGGGAGGCCAAGGTGGATGGATTGCCTGTGCTCACGGTTTCGAGACCATCCTGAGCAAGAGTGAGACCCTATCTCTAAAAGAAAATAGCCAGGCGTTGTGGCAGGCACCTGTAGTCCCAGCTACTCGGGAAGCTAAGGCAAAAGGATCTCTTGAGCCCAAGAGTTTGAGGTTGCCGTGAACTATGACGCCACAGTACTCTACTGAGGGCAACAAAGTGAGACTCTGTCTCAAAAAAAATAAAAATAAGTAAAGTGGAAGGTCCTTCAGTGCAGGGACTGAATCTTCTCAGAGGATACACAGAGCCTGGCATATAATAGAATTTTAAATGTTTGAATCAATAAATTAATTCATGTGTTTGAAAATGAATTGATATAAGGGGGTTTTCACTTATCAGAAAATTTGGCTAATTAAATTTCTTATTCTTCTGCAAAAAGATATGGTGCTCTTTCAGTTTCTATTCTACTTTTTATACTAAAGAATGTTTTCTAACCTTATAGTTACTAACTAGACCAGTAATTTACTATTCATTCATTTTAAAGAAGTTGCTTTTGCTGTCTTGGTGCCCATAGCACAGTGGTTACAGTGCCAGTCACATACACCAAGGGTGGTAGGATCGAACCCAACCCAGGCCAGCTAAACAACAATGACAACTGCAACAAATAGCCGAGTGTTGTGGCAGGTACCTGTAGTCCCAGCTACTCTGGAGGCTGAGGGAAGAAAATCTCTTAAGCCCAAGAGTTTGAGGTTGCTGTGAGCTGTGATGCCACAGCATTCTACCTAGGGAAACGGCTTGAGACTTTGTCTCAAAAAAAAGGAAGTCACTTTTGCCTTAAAAACATTAAAACTACTATTAAAATTTACTTATTTCAAGTTCATCTTTCGTAAAAGCGTCCACAATTTATTAGTTTTTGAAAGTGTTTTTTAAAAAATTCTCAGATATTTCTCTGAATTAGATTAACTGGTAATTCTCATTGAATCTGGGGCTGACTTTTTTTCTTTTCTACTAGGAATTGGATAGTCCCTTTAGATTATACGGGCTCACAATGAATCCGCTGCTGTACAACATCACCCAGGTTGTCATCCTATCAGCTGTTTCTGGTGTTATCAGTGACTTGCTTGGTTTTAACCTAAAGGTGAGAGCTTGCATGTATTTTTTATTTCTTAGCACTCTGTAGTAGTTTTGTAATGCTTATTTTACCCTTTCACTCTTTTGAGATCTCACATACACAGTAATGGACTCATCTTAATAAGATTGGATACAATTAGTGAGAGTGCTTTCACATTTGTTTCCAAAGAATGATGTATATTCGTGACTTATAATACTGATAGAACTGCTGATTTGGAACAGTATTTATTATAAATAGGACTCACATGTAGGATAAGTGGAAGTATTTATCTTTACTCATATAATTTGAATCTAATTTAGGTGATAATAAAGAAAAAGAAGAGCCCTCTTTCTATTTTTGGCTGAAAGTTGTATTATTTATCTCTATAGCAATATATACATCTTCCAAGATGTGCACAACGGTTAGTAAGTTGTAGGATAATCAGATTAGACAAGGAGTACATGCATATTGCCACTTCCCAATAAAAGAAAGCAAGGGAAATACGGCTTTCACTCTTTGAGTTTTATAGTGAGTTCTTAAAAATAGAAGGGTAAAGGGGTTTAAATATTAGAACCTGTAATATTTGTAAGGGGAATTTAAATAAAAAGTTACGTGATATAACTTAAATTTTGATATTAAAACTACTTTTTTTTTTTTCCCTCTAGCTGTGGAAGATTAAATCATGACAATTCAGAAAAAAGATGTAGCCTCTTTTCCGGAATAAGAGTACTGACTAAGCTGCCTGAAAGCAGTTACTGATTCTTTGCTTCAGGAGTCTCAGCTGGGAAATTGAAGTGTTTACATCAGACTTTCTTGTGCAATTCTTATATTTATTTTACTTTTCACTGTTTTTTTACATTTATTTTCGTCTTTATATTTTATTTTTAAGCATTGATGTACTTAGTGTTGAAAGGGTGATGAAACTGATATCCATATACTTGAGATCCTGGTAATTGCTTATAAATAATTGGCAAAATAACAGATTGTGAAAACTGAAGCCATTGCTAAGCACTGTTTCTACATCAATGCCGTGAACTTGCCTTACTGTAGGAAAAATTCTTGAACTTTGGAGTAATACATTGAACTCAGCTAAACAAATACAGCATTTTCTTTGGTAAATCAAGATTCAGTCAGGGTTCCTCTTAAATGATTATTTTTAAACAATGCCAGGATCTAAATTGATTAAGCTACAGTTTAAGCACCCTTCAGTATTAATATATATGGTATTACATAACAGGTCAACAAGTGCTCTTTAAAACTCAATAATAGAGCAATAATTGTAAATGGTTACCATACTGTAAGATATTTTGATAAAAATTAACTAGTAATAATTGTATTTATTTGAAACACTGGGCTGTTTGCACAGCTCTAACTGTGCATGCTCAAAATGTGCACTTTTAAAAATTGTTACTTTTAATGCATATCTTTATATGGGGTATGTTATAGTGTACTAGGGCATGATATGGTATACTTTTGAGTGAGGTATGTACTCATCTCACAAGTGAAGTGCCTATTGATATTACTAAAGTATATTATGTTTACGCAAGCAAAATAATTCTCTCCCCTGGTACACTATAGTGTATGCTGTCCATACCACACTCAAATGAACTTAAGAATAAGGTTAACAATAAAATGTATTAGTTATGAAACTGTATCCAAATTTTCAGAAAAGATGGCTTCAGCCTGCAAATCTATCTGGTGCATTCTCCCCACCCCATCCCCATTATATAAGGGCTATTTTAGATGCTTTTAACCTGGAAAGTTAACCTCCCCTTCTGCCACTAATTTGCCAAGTGTCTAGTGAGAGCTTATCATGTTGGCATATTAGGTAAATAGGGCAAATATGATAGCATCTCACACTGGGCATTGATTTAAGTTTTTATATTGGTACAATCAAGAGTGTTTTAGAATTACATGAAACAAAATGTTTTTCGATTTTTTTTTTTTTAAAACATCTGGTTTCTAAACAAAGAATTTGTTTGAAACAATCTAGAATTTTCTTGGTGCAAAGTGTTATCATGTTGAATATTATCACATTTTTACCATGTTTTAAGGAATTTAAGATAATTAATTGTAAATAATTTCTTTGATTGGTGCAGTTCTAATCCCCAAATCATAATCTTAAAATGAGGAATGTGTGAACAGAGCCATGTCAGATCACTCTGCTCTCACGATTCCTTTTGGTCAGGCTCAGTCCAGCCTCCTTGTGTAGTGTAGTTTCTTCCTGTAGCAAACAACAGAAAGCATATTGTTTTAGTTGCCTATGTTTTAATGTGTTTAAATAATGACCAAAGTTCATTCTGAATTTTTTCGAGGAATGTAATACTGGAGCTTTAAAAACATACTTACTTTCTCATGTGAAAAATTAGGCTTTGTCTGATATGTTTCTTCCTCCTCTATTGTCTCATGTTGAGGTTGTTTTTAGGAATTATATTTTATAAACTTTTTCAAAATTAAGGTACAGACCTGTAAAGAACTTAACATTTTGCACAGAATATATCAAATATATTTTAGGAAAAAAAGTACAGCATGAGTTCTGTTAGGAGTAAAAGATGCAATTATTATATCTCACACAAAAAAACCCTTATATCAGAATGGAAATATGGAAATATTTTTGAGAAAAGTAGCTGAGTATAATAGCTTAGGGAAATGCTTGTTTTAGATTGAAGTACAATTTAACTTAGAGTTGGGAGTTGATTTATTAAAATAGTACAATATACCTCTCAATAACTTATTAGTAATATGTTGAATTATGTCATTAATGTAGGCAGCAGGAGGGTACTGAAAGGAAAAAGTTTTCATTTAAGCAATTTCAGAACATTAACTGAACTATTTTCAAAGCAGAAAAATCGACGCTGTTTGCCTTTAAGAATACCACGAATGTACAAAATTGAAAGAAATAGTAATTGTCACATAGAAAAGGCAGTTCAAAAATAGAATTCTTTTTTGCCATGTGTGTTGTATTTGAAAGTTTGAACAGCAAATTTAAAATAAAACATTCTATGACAGTTTTTTAATATATTCAAGTCATAAACATTTCTATGGTAATTTTGTTTACAACAGCACAAACTTTAGTTACAACTGTTAAGTTTGGAGGGGGGAAATAAATTTTTTATAACTTCCAAACGTGTCAGATTCTGTTATGATTCTCACAACATGAAAGAATACATACAGACATGTGCTTTTCATCAACAAAATACTATTCACCCACTAATGTTTGTTTACTTGTTTGTTTTTAAATACAGCAAACTGGCTGTGGCCTGGGATATTAAAACTCATTGTGAGAAGGGTAGTGGTGTTTTTAAACAAACAATTTTGCTACATAAATACAGCATGAAAGACCAGTAGTAGGATGGTTAAGCATTCTAATATTTCTATTGTATGATTGGTACAGGTATTTATAGGGCTTAAATTAATCAGGGACTATTAATTCAAGTGCACTTTCAAGCCTACTTTAAGCTTAGAATTGACTCTCTTAATGAATCTGCCTTCAGACTTTAAAATAAAGCAATATGACTGTCACCTCTTTCATGTATCACTTAGAACAAGAATTTGCAACCTTTCTTCTGCCAAACCTGTACAAAAGGTACCACACTTTGCTTCACAGTAGCACTGGCTCTCCAAAGTACTTACTTCCTGGGGAGTCTTAAGAGGCTATTTGGGATAGGAAAAAAACAGAATGTTTTTCATACTCTTGAACACCCGTCAGCATAACACTTCTGACACAAGATTCTCCAGTGGACGCCAGCTGGGACAGTGTCAGATCTCACAAGTTGAGAGCTCAGTCCTGCAAGACTGCTCCCACTTCAGAGGCTTGTCACATGCCCCAGTTGTAATCTGTGCTTCTGACCCATGGCTATAAAGTGGGGTTCCCACAACCCTTTCCTGGACTTCAGTTGATTTGCTAGAGCTACTCACAGAACTCAGGGAAGCACTTTTACTGGATACAGATGATGGAAGAGACACATAACACAGTGTGTGGGAGGAGAGGCACAGAGCTTCCTTGCTCTCTCCAGGGGGTGCGACCCAGCAGGAACCTCCATGTGTTTGAGAACCCAGAAATTCTCCACACAGTGCAGGTATTTTTATGGGGGCTTCATCATATAAGTATGATTGATTAAAAACTCCTTCTCTCTCTGGAGAATGGGAGGTGGAACAGAAAGTTCCAAACTTAATCATGGCTTGGTCCTTCTAGGACCCACCAAGAGCCCCCTCATTAGAATAATAGGTGCTCCTATTACCCAGGAAGTTCCAAGGAATATAGAAACTCTGTCAGGAATTAGAGTCAAAGACCAAATATTAGAATAAAAGATTCTTGTAGCATCCTTATCACTGCGAAAATTACAAGGGATTTATTTAGGGACTGCGGCAGAGACTGACACGTATACACACACACCCCCATGTTATTTCTTAGATTGAGACATAATACTTTCAAAAAAGTATTCCCCAAGTGATTTGGAAAATTTGTCCACCTTGCCACTTCTCTCCACCTTGAGAATTATTGTCTTAAGAGCAAGAATTTTATAGAATGTAAACTCCATGAGATCTTAACTGTATTTACCACTGTATTCCCAGCACCAAAAACAGTGCCTAATACATAGAATTTCAGTATATTTTCTGAATGAAGGAATAGGACTTTAAATATCACACAGTCCAAAATCCTCATTTTACCAAATGTAAAAACAGGCTACAAAAGAGGTTAAACAACTAGTGAATGATAGAACCCAAACTCTTCTTATTACTTTTGCAGGTTTATATTCTGTAATAGTATCTTTTATTAGTTTGGTACCTCATGACTTACCAAAATTTTTAATCATGGGGAAAATATTCTGGGGAAAACAAAGATATTGATTATCTGTCCATATTTGTAGGGGGTCGTATACAAACTAATAAACCTTGACAGTAGGAAAAAGTTGGAATTCATCTTGAGATCTTATTCAACTCTCTGCAGTGTCCCCTATTGGAAAGAACATATGCTTTGGCATCAAACTTCTTTTACAATCTTGAACAAAAAAAATTACCTAGCTTTCGTGAACTTTGGTTTTCTCGGTTGTAAATTACTGACAATAATACCTATCTTACAGGGTTATTAGGAGGATTAATGAGGTTAACATCTGTAAAGTACCTAACACAACAGCTGACTCAGTTCAACCATAGAAATTGGTTCTCTTCACCTTTCCTACTAAGAGAAACGAGTGATGACCTAGGGCAAATGAACCAAAATTTACAAGTTAAACCATTCATATCACATGCATCCTCACCAAATATGAGAACTAAGAATCATACTTAAAAATTATTCATAATGAATTCTTTTACAAGAAATCAACATTTAATTCCCTTTCTTCCTAAGGAAGCACTGTAAAATGTAGGAGACTTTTCTCACTTTGGTAAGACAGCCTACATGTTAACTATATGTCCAATTATGAACGAATTTGCTAAATTCTTCGGTGCATGTTTCATTCATATCTCTTAATTTTTAGATCTCAATCTCATTTACATATGGATACTCTAACATCGTTCTAGAGGCCTCTTCTCCCTACTCTGAACCCTCAACGTAAAGTTGTCTGCTCACTGTTCGTACTCTTGAGTTGCAGGAGAGCATTTGACTTTTCTATAAATCAAACTTATCAAGATACTATTGGAAACTCTTGAGTTCTCTGTATGGCTTTCTTTAAAAAAATCTATTTCACCTCCATTTATATGTTTGCTACAGTGGCACTCCCAAACCTCATTTACCATCCTCAGGCTCCTAATCTGTCTTGTAACTATTCATACTTTTTCCCTTTAACTCTACTGAGAAGATGGAAATCATCAAGCATGAGTCACCCCACCTCTCTCTTCTGCAGCTCTGCTGAGGAAGTGCTCTCAGGCCAGCCATCCTCAGCGCACAGGAGTCTACCCTGCCCACCCAGGTGATGCCTCAGTTGTTTTTACCATCATCTTTAAATCTTTTTCTTTCCTGATTTTATGTTATAAATCATTTATATTTTAAAAGAGGTACTAGAACCTAGAGGATGAGGGAACCAGTTAAGGTTCATGAGTTGGATGGAGCCAGTGTATGCTAATAGATGGCCCTGTCACGGCTTGCCACGCCCTTAGCTGTCGTCACAGCAGGAAGTTGTTTCTGCTTGTTCACAAGCTTTGGCGTTTCTCTTTGGCTATAGCCAAGTAGGTGGGCACCGGGTGTCCTGCCCTAAAATAGCCAGTCATTGTATGGGCCTGCAGGTAGCCTTTTGGATACTGGCTGGTACGAGAGCTTTGCCCAAGAGAGGCACTCTATCCCTGATGGTGACTTGCTGACTCCCAGTCTCTTACTGCAAATTTAAGTGTAGGACACAATGTTCACAGGCAGCATTGCTAGAAAAGTAGAGCCCCAGAAGAAGCTATAAATTAAGCAAAGCATAAAGTGGAAGAGGAGAAGCTAGTGATAGTGGAGAAGGGAGAAGAAACTGCAGAGGCTGAAAAACTGATAGCTTAACACGCTATTCAGTTGATTATCAGAACTGAACTTGCATTATGATATCCTCATCTTATGTTCTGAGTCATGATGCCAGATATTTCCACTTATTCTTACAATAAATCCTTATCACCCAGAGTAACCAAATGAAGACTCTTGACCTAACGTGGCTGTTCAATGTGAGGCCATTTTTCCTCTCTGGCTGTTGCTTATTATCTTTTTACTCATATATATTTAAGTGCAGTACTTAGCAGTCTTCACTATCTACACTTTGAACATATTTAGGCCTCCTATGTCTACAAAATACAGTAGTTACTGTTAGAGCAGTGGGGTGGCTCGAGGTAGTCACTGAAATAATTGAAAAAAACAACTAAGGTTTTAGTAAGAAAAAGAAAAGAATTAATGACCTGCCCAGCAAGCCAGGCCCCTTCCTAGTGACTACAGGCACAGTGGAAAGTGCAGCCTCTGGGTTTTATGCACAACTTGGAGGAATATCAGCTGCTTCTTGGAAGTCTCTCAGGGTCTTCATTAACTCTATTCTCAAAACAGCCTTCCTGCAGGGTCTAGAAAACAACCCACCAGCAGGGTCTTAATCAACCTCATTCCCGTAATAGCCTAGGTCAGCCTGACCCAGACAGTTCAAAATACCCTAATCATATTCATTAACCACCCTGCTCAGTTAGATATCTAGGTGACTGCCTAACATTAACAAACATAGCGTTGTGCTTATTCTTTCTTTTTATAAAGTCATTTAATCCTGTGCATTTAACAATCTGGGGCGGCACCTGTGGCTCTAAAGGGTAGGATGCCAGCCCCATATGCTGGAGGTGGCGGGTTCAAACCCAGCCCCAGCCAAAAAAAGAAAAAAAAATAGTAACAAACAATCTGAATCTTTGTTGCCATTAAAGCTAAATTCAGCTTTTACTGCTAAATTTAATAATTGACTTTCTGTAGTTATTTATTATTTTCTCAACAGGTTTTCAGGAGTTTGGGGGTTGAATTTTAATCTTAGTCAAATTCTCCTACAAGTTTTGATCAATTTATTTACTACGGGAATTTTCTGTTCTCCCAGCCTTGGTACTAAGAGTTGTGCTTTAAGGCAAAACAAACATATTGCCAAAAGCTATGACCAACTTGCATTCCTTGAGATACATACCCAGTGTTTGTAAATGTGTTTACTTGTTTTTGCTTAGAAATTTAGACTTTGGGTTAGCAGCTATTCTGCCTTCTATTTTTACCCTTCCTCTGGCTATCAGCCAGAATTGCTGGGTCATATTAGTGGTACTGAAAGATTTTTATAACATGAATTCTGTTTTGGGAAAGATGTTAGGGTAAGAGCTCAGCTTAATCATAATGTTTATTGCAGCCCAATTCATAATTGCTAAGTCATGGAAGAAGCCCAAGTGCCCATCAACCCATGAATGGGTTAATAAATTATGGTATATGTACACCATGGAATGTTATGCACCCTTAAAAAAGATGGAGACTCGGCTCGGTGCCTGTGGCTCAATCGGCTAAGACGCCAGCCACGTACACCTAAGGTGGCGGGTTCGAATCCCCAGCCCGGGCCCGCCAAACAACAATGATGGTTGCAACCAAAAAATGGCCAGGCGTTGTGGTGGGCGCCTGTGGTCCCAGCTACTTGGGAGGCGGAGGCAGGAGACTCGCTTGA
>CAUYQV010119671.1:0-13779 GCA_963574575.1 Galagoides demidoff | reverse complement strand
CTAGCCACATACACCTGAGCTGGTGGGTTCGAATCCAGCCCAGGCCCACCAAACAACAATGATGGCTGCAACCAAAAAATAGCCAGGCGTTGTGGCGGGTGACTGTAGTCCCAGTTACTTGGGAAGTGGAGGCAGGAGACTTGCTTGAGCCCAGGAATTGGAGAGGTGGAGGTTGCTGTGAGCTGTGATGCCATAGCACTCTACCCAGGGCGACAGCTTGAGGCTTTGTCTCAAAAAAAAAAAATATATATATATATATACATATATATACTTACTAAAAAAAATACAACAAAGTTGTGATATCACCCAGCTTCAGTAATTATTTATACTCTGCCATCAATCCCTCTCACCCCACAAACTCTGTTTTTTAATTTTTTTTATTAAATTATAGCTGCATACATTAATGCAGTCATGGGGTATGATGTGCTATTTCCATCAAACTAGTTAACATAGCCTTCATGGCATTTTCTTAGTTATTGTGTTAAGACGTTTATATTCTACATTTACTTGTTTTCATTTATTCTGGAGTATTTTAAAATAAATCTGAGACATCGTATTTCTTTACCTATAAATGTCTCCATATGTTTCTCTGATGCATAAGAACTTGAAAAAAAAAGAAACATAACTACAGTAGCATTGCCATGATCCTCAAATGAATAGTTCCTTATCATTATTAAATACATAGTATCATTATTATTAATAGTGATCATGATTATGAAAATAAAAACTCAAAAATGTATGGACACTATGTGTTAGATATTCTCCTAAGTCTTTTTTTTTTTTTTTTGGAGACAAAGTCTTACTTTATCACTCTCAGTAGAGTGCTATGGTGTCATACCTCACAGCAACCTCAAATTCTTGGGCTCACGTGAGCCCCCTTCTTCAGCCTCCTGAGTAGGTGGGAGTATAGGTGCCTACCACCATGCCTGGCTATTTTTTTTTTATTTTTGCAGTTTTTGACCAGAGCTGGGTTTGAACCTGCCACCTCCCACATATGAGGCCAGCGCCCTACCCCTTGGAGCCACCGGTGCCACCCAATGCCTGGCTATTTTTAGAGGAGTCTCACTCTAGCACCGGCTGGTCTCAAACTCTTGACTCTAGCAATCCATCACCTTGGGCTCCCAGAGTGCTAAGATTACAGGCGTGAGCTGCCTGCCTGGCCTCCTAAGTCTTTTTTAATGTATAACAATTCCCTTTCCTTTGTTTTTCCTCCTTTTCCTATTATTTTTAACTCCTGCATTAGGAATTAACTTTATAACATACCATATGTTCTTTGAAGAAGTAGGGCTGTTTGGCCTGTTGACTTTCTCACATTCTGGAGTGGGCTGACAGTTTTCTTCCCGTGTCCTTAACAGCTTCTTCCATCTCCTCTATTTCCAGGAAGCTATTACTTGCAGAAACTTGATGAAATTCAGGTTCAAGTTCAAAAAATAAATTTTTTGGCAAAAGATAAACCACAGGCAGTTTAATAGCTAACTTTTTAGATTAGCCGTGTAACTGATTTATTAAAGGTGACGAATCGGTGATTGTAATTAATCAACAGCTTTTTTTTTTCTTTAGATATATCAAGCAGATCTGTTAACTTTGAGGCCATTCTCAGATGTGAGAACGTTTTCATCTGTGGGATATTCTAGTCCAGTCTAAACTAAACTTTAATTTTCATCCCATTCACGTCTCCTCTCATACCTTCCCTGTGCCTCCCATCTCTTCTATCGTAGCTCTCAGGTGGGACCAGCATTGTGGAAAGGATGGCCTGTCCTTTTGTTCCATTTGGTGGACAGTCTCTGTGGTGCCCCCTTGTTTCATGGGAAACCTTGTGCACTCTTGCCCAACCAAATGGTGGCAGTCTTGCTCCCACAGCAACCTTCTGTCCTCACCCTGCCACCAGGGACCACACTCACTAGCCTCTAGCTATCCGATTTCTCTGTATCCCTCAGACTTCAGGTTCTCCGAGAAAGTCCCTTGTCTTCCACTTCTGTGGTAGCACAGGACAGGCCTGTATGTTCCTCCAGCTCAGTAAGCATTTCTCAGGGAGTAAAATTATAGCAGCCCTTTATGACTAGCACCCCCAGTTTTTTATAGGGTGCTCTTATACAAGAGGAAAGAAATGCCATTATGTTCTCTCTTCTAATAAAGTTCCCCTCAACGTGCATTTGCCTTAATGAGGCTCTGGACTTCTCTGCTATGGGCTGTTGGAGACTTCTCTGGTGGCTGGACCAGAAAAAATGTCCATGTCATACATAGTAAGGCATCAGCACAAGTATTCAAAGTCCTCCCTTTTTTTGAGACAGAGTCTCACTTTGTCAGCCTCGGTAGAGGGCCATGGCGTCACAGCTCACAGCAACCTCCAACTCTTGGGCTTAAGGGATTTTCTTTCCTCAGCCTCCCAAATAGCTGGGACTACAGGCACCCGCCACAACGCCTGGCTATTTTTTTGTTGCAGTTTAGCCAGAGCCGGGTTTGAACCTGCCACCCTCGGTCTATGGGGCTGGAGCCCTACTCAGTGAGCCACAGGCACCACCCACCCAGCTATTTTTTAGAGGCAGTGTCTCGCTCTGGCTTAGGCTATTCTCCTGAGCTCAGGCAATCCACCCGCCTCGGCTTCCCAGGAACTAGGATTATAAGCGTGAGCCACCGCACCTGGTCTTCAAAGTCTTCGTTTAAAATGCTGGGCTGGCCAGGTACAGTAGTTCACACCTATAATCCCAGAAGTTCAGAAAGCCAAAGCAAGAGGATTGCTTGAGACCAAGAGTTTGAGACCAGCCTAGGCAACATGCACACAAAACCCCCCATCTCTATACAAAATAAAAAAAGAAATATGCTAGGCATGGAGGTACATACCTGTAGTCCCAGTTACTCAGGAGGCTGAGGCAGAGGAATTGCTTGAGCCCAGGAATTTGAGGTTACAGTGAGCTACGATTATGCCACTGTACTCCAGCCTGAGCAGCAGAGCAAGACCCTGTCTCTAAAAATAAATAAACAAAAATAAAATGCTGGTCTGCTTCTCATCCATTGCCAGCACCACTAAGGGTTATCCTTAGATTGTAAGCAATTGGAAACTCCTGATCTATACAAGCCTATTGAGATTTATCCCTAACTTTACAAGGTAGTTTTGCTGCTTTGTAGCATACAGGATTTTCTAGTCTATTTTTATTTAAATAATACCTTCCAGGACATTTTGTTTCATGTGTCAAAGGGATGAAACTATCATGCATAAGAGCCAGCAAAGCTTTGTCATCTGTCCTTACTTACGGAGACCTGGGTGGCCTACCAAATACCAACACTAACAAAAGAAAAGGAAAACATTTCTAAAAACAGCTTCAGAAAAAGCAGCAGATTCACAGTGATATATCAGCTAAATTAAATATACTTGGTCCTATTTATTTATTTATTTATTTATTTTTTGAGACAGAGCCTCACACTATCCCCACCCCCCCACCCCGGGTACAGTGCCATGGCATCACAGCTCACAGCAACCTCCAACTCCTGGGCTCAAGCGAGTCTCCTGCCTCCGCCTCCCAAGTAGCTGGAACCACAGGTGCCCACCACAATGCCTGGCTATTTTTTGGTTGCAGCCGTCATTGTTGTTTGGCAGGCCCACGCTGGATTTGAACCCGCCACCCTAGGTGTATGTGGCTGGTGCCTTAGCCACTTGAGCCACAGGCGCCAAGCAAAAAATAAATAAATAAAAGGTCCTATTTAGTATTTCAGCCTTTCTTCATAGAACTAAGTACTTGTTTGATTTCCCCGCTTTATCAGCTACAACTTATAAGCATTTTAATTGATGTGTTAAGGTCTATGTGTATTTTTTTAATTAATGGGTTTAATTACAATTGCTGGGCAGGGAGCCATTTATTCCAGTCTGAAGTAGAACTAAAATTAGGAAATGAAAAGGTCTACTGACTCACTAAAGAGTCAGCCTGAGTACATTTTCTTTACTTTTTTTTTTTTTTTCTGAGATAGAGTCTCACTTTGTCACCCTCAGTAGAGTACTGTGGCATCACAGTTCATAGCAACCTCAGACTCTTAGGCTTAAGCAATTCTTTTGCTTCAGCCTCTTGAGGAGCTGGGACTACAGGCACCCACCACAATGCCCAGCTATTTTTTGGTTGTAGTTGTCATTGTTGTTTGGCAGGCCTGGGCTGGATTCAAACCTGCCAGCTCCAGTATGTGGCTGGTGCCCTCGGTGTTGAGCTACAGCTGCTGAGCCAACCTGAGTACATTTTTATTTTGCTCTCAAAGTAGGAGTAAACAATAATCTAACCAAAAACTGTATAGTGGTGCATCAGTCTCCATAGATGAATAGAGGGCGGAAAAAAGTCAACTTTGTTACATTAAATTGGGCTTAAATTGTTCTACAATTTGGGTGACACTTCTGTCTGTATAACATCATGGATCAATTGAGTCATGTTAAACCTACTCTCAACATTGGTGTTAAATATGCCTGAATCTAAGTATTATATACTCAAAATGGATGTACCGTGCAGTATCAGGCTCATACTAGGATAAATGTTTGTGGAAGAAAGAAAGAAGGAAAAAAAGAAGAAGAATGAGGAAAAAGCAAGGAAAGAGAGAGAAAGGGAGGGAGAGAGGAAGGAAAGGCAGAGATCAAATTGGTTTTTATTACTTTATTTCAACAACCAAATAAACATAAATTGGCTAATGGTCTGTTCATGGTGCAGTTAAAATGCTAATTTTTGGCCTAATTGGGTAAACAAAATATAGGAAAAGTAAGAGTTCAATAAAAATCATGTTATGGTAATAATTGAAAGGATAACAGCACACCACGAGTTGAAAAAAGGAATGTCAAGCTTTGGGTTTTTATATTTTTGTTTTTAACTCTGGAGTATCATAAATTAACTTTGCAACATACTTAACATTCCAGAATATTGAGTCATTGATTTGCTCTCTTAGAAACCCTATTTTCCAAGTCATTTGAATTTAATTACAAATGTATTTAAACACAGAGGCACACTAATTAATAGAAAGCAAATGTTCCATTAAGAAATACAACGTGGGGCTCAGTGCCTGTGGCTCAATCGGCTAAGGCGCCAGCCACATACACCTAAGGTGGTGGGTTCGAATCCCCAGCCCGGGCCCGCCAAACAACAATGATGGCTGCAACCAAAAAATGGCCGGGTGTTGTGGCAGGCGCCTGTGGTCCCAGCTACTTGGGAGGCGGAGGCAGGAGACTCGCTTGAGCCCAGAAGTTGGAGGTTGGTCTGAGCTGTGATGCCATGGCACTCTACCGAGGGGGATAGCTTGAGGCTCTGTCTCAAAAAAAAAAAAAATTTCTTATCAAGATTTTACTTTTATAGAGAAGCTGTGAAGTCTTTTTATTAGGGCTTTTGAGAAATAAGTGCCCTTCCCTTCTTTTAAAGAAATTGATACATAATCATGTATTTTGGGAGTTTATATGTTTTTTCAGTACAGTCACATAATGTGTAATGATCAAGTCAGGGTAATTGGGATATTTGTTACCACTAACATTTTTTTCTTTATGCTGGGAACATTCAAATTCTTCTCTTCTAGTTATTTTGAAATATACAATAGATTTAGATTACTGTTATTTGTGGTCACCCTACTGAATTTTGAATTCTAAGTCTTATTTCTTTTAACTGTATTTTTTTTTTCTTTTTAAGACAGAATCTCACTTTGTCGCACCCTGGTCTAGTGTCCTGGCTTTGTCATAGCTCACAGCAACCTCAAACTCTTGGGCTTAAGCAATTCTCTTGCCTCAGTCTCTGGAGTAGCTGGGACACAAGGCAGGCTGTTTTGTTGTTGTAGTTGTCATTGCTGTTTTTAGCAGGACTGGACTAAGTTTGAACCCACTAGCCCCAGCATATGTGGCCAGTGCCCTAGCCACTAAGCTATGGGTGCTGAGCCTTGCCCCTGTTTGCTTTATTGATTTTTATAGTGCTTCCTTGTGAGTGATGTTGAGGGGTGGTTTGAGGGCAGTGTGTAAGGAACATTTGCCTAGCAACTAAGGAGGGGCTGGTAGTTGGATGGTGGGAAGATACTTGCTTTCGTATCATTCAGAGAAGGAAAAAATGATTCAAGGGCTAGCTCACTTATATGATTTCTATTAGTTATGAACCAAATTAGTAAAGACTTCATGTATAGGATGGTGCCTGTTGCTCAGTGGGTAGGGCACTGGCCCCATATACCAAGGGTGGTGGGTTCAAACCTGGCCCTGGCCAAATTGCAACTAAAAAATAGGCGGGTATTGTGGCAGGCACCTGTAGTCCCAGCTACTCGGGAGGCTGAGGCAAGAGAATTGCCTAAGCTCAGGAGTTGGAGGTTGCTGTGAGCTGTATGATGCCATACTACTATGCCACTCTACTGAGGGCCATAAAGTGAGACTCTGTCTCTACAAAAAAAAAAAAAAAAGACTTCATCTATAAAAGGAAAAAGGAAATCTCTCCAAGGAAGGGGGGGTGTTAAATAATACAGATAGATATAAACCTGTATGCCCACCTCGCTTCAGCCATCCATACCCATGATCATACCAAGGAGCATATTGCTCTTTGGAATAGTACTTTGCTTTTGTAATCTTAAGCTTTAGAATCTATGATCATATTCTCCAGCCCATATTTCTAGCTGTTTACTCTCAGTATATTTTTGCCACTGTGATATAGGGTATATGTTAAAAGTTTTGGTTTTAGACAGACATGACTTGGTGAGTATGACATGACTTCATAAGTGGTAGGGCTGACTTTTTCTTTTTTTTGCAGTTTTTGGCCGGGGCTGGGTTTGAACCTGCCACCTTCAGCATAATGGGGCCGGCGCCCTACTCCTTTGAGCCATAGGTGCCGCCCAAGAGCTGACATATTTGACTCTACCTGTATTGAACCTTAACCTTGTGAACCTTAACCTCATTAACCTTAAAATCCACATCTTTAAAATTCATACATTTATTAAAAAAATAGTTATTGAGCTCCCTATTCTTATGGAATTTCATTTTATTTAAGGATGATACAGAAATAATTTCAGATAATGATAAATACAGTGAAGAAAATGAAGTAAAGAGATTGAGAGTGGTCTGAGTGGGAGAAGTATTTGAAACAAGGTTTTCCTGGAAGGTCTCATTTGAAGAGGTAACATTGAGCTGAGATCTGAATGGTGCAGAAAAACCATTAAAGATCTGAGGTAAGTGTTTCAGGCAAAGTGAATGGAAGTACAAATAATTTGAGGGGAAGGAGAAAAAGAAAGAAGGGGTGGTTGGAAGGAAGAATGGTATATGGAGAGGTAGGTAGGGACTGAATCATTTAAGATGCTGTAGGTCATACCAAAGAGTTTGGAAGTTATTCTAAACAGCATTGGAAGCCATTGATTAGTTTGAAACAAGAGAGTAATATTTTGGTTGATGCTTTATAAATGGTCAATTTTTTTTCCGAAAAGAAATTTTGTTTATCAACATAATCTCCATCAGTTTCAAGACACTTGTAAGTGATGATACCAGCCATTTAGTCCATCCCTAAAGAACTGAGGGTCCTGGGAATTTAACCATGTCAGTGCATTCTTTTTTACATTATTAACTAAAAAATGTGTACCCTTTAAAGATTTTTTTAAGAGTAGAAAAAAGCAGTCAGAACTATAAAATGGCTGCCTAATGATTTCCCATTGAAATTCTCAAAAAATTGCCCTCATTTAAATGAGGACTGAGCAGCATTGCCCTGGTGGAGAATGACTTCCTGGTGAAGCTTTCCCAGTTGTTTTTCTGCTAACGTTTGGCTTTCTCAAAACACACGTAAAATAAGGATATGCTATTGTTCTTTGCCCCTTCAGAAAGTCAGCAAACAAAATTCTTGACCATCCCCCAAATCTGTTGCCATGACCTTTGTTTCTGATTGCTTTCTTTCTGACTGGACCACTCCAAGCTCTTGGTAGTCATTGCTTGAATTGTGCTTTGCCTTCAGGATTGTACTGGTAAAGCCATGTTTCATGCCCTGTTATAGTCCTTCAAAGAAATGTTTTATGATCTTTATCCCACTTTAAAATTTCCATTGAAAGCTCTGCTTTTGGCTGGGCACAGTGACTCATGCCTATAATCCTAGAATTATGCGAGCCTGAGGCAGATGGATTGCTTGAGCTCAAGAGTTTGAGACCAGCCTTAGCAAGAGGGAGACCCCCATCTCTAAAAATAGCTAGGCATTGTGGCAGGTGCCTGTAGTCCCAGCTACTAGGGACGCTGAGGTAAGAGGATTACTTAAGCCCAAGAGTTTAAGGTTGCTGTGAGCTATGACACCATGGCACACTACTGAGGGCCAAAAAGTAAGATTCTGTCTCAAAAAAAAAAAAAAAAAAAAGAAAGCTCTGCTTTTGTCTGCAGCTGATCTAAGCACAACAGGTTTGGCACCAATATGGTAGAAAGCTTGTTCAACTTTAATTTTTCAGTTAGGATTGTGTAAGTTAAACCAGTTGAGATGTCTGTGGTCTTGGTTATTGTTTTGGCTGTTAATTGTGAGTCCTTTTTAAATAGGTTACCAAAATGATTAATTTTTTCCTTGTAAATTGATGTGGATGGTCTGCTGCTATGGGCTTCATCTTCTACTAGTCTCATCTTTTCTTAAAACTGGTTATCCGTTTGTAAAACTGTCACTCATTCTTTTTTTTTTTTTTTAAGACAGTCTCACTATGTCGCCCTCAGTAGAGTGCCATGGCATCATAGCTCACAGTAACCTCAAACTCTTGGGCCTAAGTGATTCTCTTGCCTCAGCCTCCCAAGTAGGTGGGGCTACAGATGCCCACCACAATGCCTGGCTATCTTTTTGTTGTAGTTGTAGTTGTCATTGTTTTAGCTGGCCTGGGCTAGATTCAAACCCGCCAGCCTTGGTGTACATGGCTGGCGACCTACCCACTGAGCTATGGGTGCCGCCAATTGGATATATTTGAATCCTTTTTCTGCCACTGAAAACCTTTGGCAAACCTCAATTAGACTACTCAGCCATAATTCTAAAATGGAAGTGTTAATACCTGCTCAAAGTATATACTTCCATAGAGTTGATGAGGATTAAACTCTAAATGAGATCATGTGTGTGAAATTCCATTGTAAATTGCAGTAACTTTTACTCTTGGGTAGTCCCTTTTTTCTCTGTAGAGACTGAACTGTTTGGAAACTTATAAACAAAGAGGATGTGATCAGTTCCATAAACATTTATTGAGCACTTAACTCTGGGTGAGGCATTGAACTAGTCACCCTGGCTATAGAAAAATGAGTAACAAATGGGCCTTGCCCTTAAGAAGTTGAGGGCCAAGAAAGGGAGACAGAAATATACACAACTAAGCATTATGCAAGGCGCAGTTTGATAACTTATAAAACAGATGTGAAAACTATAATGGATTGTAGAAATTTTAACTGAGGGATAGGAAAGAAGCATGGAGTCAAGTTTTTCATAATGATGTCACTAATTGGAATAGGAAACAAAGAATAACAGCTTCTGGGAAGATTATTTTGTTTTGGACATGTTAAATTTTTATTTATTTATTCATTTTTTGAGACAGAGTCTTACTATGTCTCCCTCAGTAGAGTGCAATAGTATCGTAGCTCACAGCAACCTCAAACTCTTGGGCTCAAGCGATTTTCTTGCCTCAGCCTCCCAAGTAGCTGGGATTACAGGCGCCCTCCACAATGCCTGGCTATTTTTTGGTTGCAGTTGTCATTGTTGTGTAGCAGGCCTGGGCTGGTCTCAAACCTGCCACGTTCAGTGTATGTGGCCGGTGCCCTACTCACTGAGCTATGGGCGCCGAGTCTTGGACATGTTAAATTTGAGGTACTTGTGTTTAAGGTTAGAAGTATGACTTGGAGTTTAGGGTTAATGAGAAGATTTGGTCTATTTTTGTATCTGCCTTGTGGAGGAATGGTAACTGGGTAAACAAGTATCATCATCATAATATACTTAATGGCTCGGCGCTTGTGGCTCAAGTGGCTAAGGCGCCAGCCACATACAACTGAGTGGCGGGTTCAAATCCAGCCCGGGCCCGCCAAACAACAATGATGGCTGCAACCAAAAAATAGCCAGGCATTGTGGCAGGCGCCTGTGGTCCCAGCTACTTGGGAGGCAGAGGCAGGAGACTTGTTTGAGCCCAGGAGTTGGAGGTTGCTATGAGCTATGATGCCATGGCACTCTACCCAGGGGGACAGCTTGAGACTCTGTCTCAAAAAAAAGAAAAAAAAATATATATACACACACTTCATTTCATAAGATGGGTTGTAAGATCAATCATTATTTTATCTAGCATTAAGAAAAATACTATTGGCTCGATGCCTGTGTATCAAGCGGCTAAGGCGCCAGCCACATACACCTGAGCTGGTGGGTTCGAATCCAACCTGGGCCCGCCAAACAACAATGATGGCTGCAACCAAAAAATAGCCAGGCATTGTGGCGGGTGCCTGTGGTCCCAGCTTCTTGGGAGGCTGAGGCAAGAGACTCGCTTGAGCCCAGGAGTTGGAGGTTGCTGTGAGCTGTGATGCCACGGCACTCTTCCCAGGGTGACAGCTTGAGGCTCTGTCTCTAAAAAAAAAAGTACTATTGAGCTATGGCACATAGCTATTGTCATTTTATTTTTACTTCTTTCCTTTTAAAATTTTTTTATTTTTAATTATTATGGGTACATGATTTAAAGAGTACATGTGATGTTTTGAGATAGGCATACAGTGTTATTAATCAAATCAGATTAACTGGGGAATCCATAACTGGATAAATGGTAAACAGGTAAAATGCCTATTTATCCATAAAATGATAAATGCCTATGAGGAAAATAATTAAGCAATCCCATTAAAAAATGGGTGAAGGGGCTTGGCGCCTATGGCTTAATCGGCTAAGGCACCAGCCATGTACACCTAAGGTGGCGGGTTCAAATCCCCAGCCCGGGCCCGCCAAACAACAATGATGGCTGCAACCAAAAAATGGCCGGGCGTTGTGGCGGGCGCCTGTCCCAGCTTCTTGGGAGGCAGAGGCAGGAGACTCGCTTAAGCCCAGGAGTTGGAGGTTGCTATGAGCTGTGATGCCATGGCACTCTGCCCAGGGGGATAGCTTGAGGCTCCGTCTCAAAAAAAAAAAAAAAAATGGGTGAAGGATCTGAACAGACATTCCTTAAAAGATAGCACATGAATGGCCAACAGGCATATGTAAAATGCTCAACATCATTAGACAGAGATTAACTTTATTATTAACTATAAAATACAAAATTATCATTTTATGGATACATAGGCATTTTTCATTTCTTTGTGTTGGGGACATTCCAGTTCTACTCTTTTTTTTTTTTTTTTTTGAGACAGAGCCTCAAGCTGTCACCCTGGGTAGAGTGCTGTGACATTACAGCTCACAGCAACCTCAAACTCCTGGGCTCAAGCGATTTTCCTACCTCTGCCTCTCAAGTAGCTGGGACTACAGGCACCTGTTACAACACATGGCTGTTTTTTGGTTGCAGCCATGATTGTTGTTTGGTGGGCGCGGGCTGGATTCGAACCCTTCAGCTCAGGTGTCCATGGCTGGCACCTGAGCCCCTTGAGCCACAGGCGCTGAGCCTCCAGTTCTACTCTTTTAGTTAAAGTATACTCTAACTTATTGCAGATTATAGGCTTTGTTATGCTATCAAATATTGTTTATTCTAACTATATTTTTGCATCCATTAACCATCACCACTTTATCCTCCCTCCTCCCTACTATCCTTCCCATCCTCTGGGTAACCATTATTCTACTGTCTCCATCCAGATCAATTGTTTTTAATATTAAGCTTCCACATATGGGTGAGAACATGTGAGATTTGTCTTTTTGTGCTTGGCTTATTTTACTTATCATAATGTACTCCAGTTCCAGTGTTGCAAATGACAGGATTTCATTCCTTTTTATGGCTGAATGTTCCATTGTGTACATGTACCATATTTATCCATTCGTCCACTGATGGATACTTAGGTTGATTCCAAGTTTTGACTATTGTAAATAGTGCTGCAGTAAACTTGGAATACAGATATCTTTTCAGTATACTGAATTCTTTTCTTTTGGATATCCTAGCAGTGGGATTGCTGGTAGTTCTCTTGTTAGTGTTTTGAGAAACCATACTGTTTCCATAGTGGTTGCACTATTTATATTCCTATGAATAGTGTACCAGGGTTCCCCTTTCGCCATCTCTTTGTCAGCATTTGTTACTGCCTGATGAAAGCCATTTTACTAGAATAAAATGATATCTCATTGAGGATTTTTTTTTTTTTTTGGGCTGGGGCTGGGTTTGAACCCGCCACCTCCAGCATATGGGGCCGGGCTCTACTCCTTTGAGTCACAGGTACTGCCCCTCATTGAGGTTTTTAATTTTTCTTTCTTTTTTTTTTTTTTTTTTTTGAGACAGAGCTTCAAGCTGTTATCCTGAGTAGAGTTCTATGGCATCACAGCTCACAGCAGCCTCCAACTCCTGGGCTCAAGCGAGTCTCCTGCCTCCGCCTCCCAAGTAGCTGGGACCACAGGTGCCTGCCACAATGCCCGGCTATTTTTTGGTTGCAGCCATCATTGTAATTTGGCGGGCCGGGGCTGGATTTGAACCTGCCAGCTCAGGTGTATGTGGCTGGCGCCTTAGCCACTTGAGCCACAGGCGCTGAAACCCTCATTGAGGTTTTAATTGGTATTTCTCTGTCTAATGATGTTGAGCATTTTTCATATGCCTGTTGGCCATTTTTGTGTCTTTTTTTTTTTTTTTTGAGGCAGAGCCTCCAGCTGTCCCCCTGGGTAGAATGCCATGACATCACAGCTCACAGCAACCTTCAAATCCTGGGCTCAAGCGAGTCTCCTGCCTCAGCCTCCCAAGTAGCTGGGACCACAGGCGCCCGCCACAACACCTGGCTATTTTTTGGTTGCAGCCATCATTGTTGTTTGGTGGGCCTGGGCTGGATTTGAACCCACCACCTTAGGTGTATGTGGCTGGCGCCTTCCCACTTGAGCCACAGGCGCTGAGCCTTTGTGTGTCATCTTTTGAGGAATGTCTGTTCAGAACCTTCACCCATTTTTTAATTGGATTGGTTGGTTTTTTTTCCCATTGAGTTGTTCGAGCTTCTCATATATTAGTTATTAATTCCTTGTCAGATGAATAGTTTGCACATATTTTCTCCAAGTCTATGGGTTGTCTCTTCTTTTGCTGATTGTTTTCCTTTACTGTACAGAAGCTTTTTAGCTTGATTTGATCCCACTTATCCAATTCTGCTTTGGTTATTTGTGCTTTGGGAGTAGTAGTCAAAAAGTTCATGCCCAGATTTTAAAGTTGTTAAAATATGAGAAAATATTTCACCATGTTAAAATAAGTGAAATGCTGAAGCTAACATTTAACAAAGTTTAACTCTTTACCAGACTCTCTGCTAATAAGCAGGTAGATATTAATAATTTAATTCTTATAATAACCTTGTTTAACTTTACTCTCCGTTTACAGATAAGGGCACTAGGCCTATAGAAGTTAGTCCTTTTACATACTGCAAAGCTGAATTTAGATTTTCTGCTTTATTATTAACTGTAAATTACAAAATTAGTAATACAGGGTAGTGCTTTAGAATATGAAGAAAATCTTATTTTATGAAAGTGTGTAGGGGAAAATGACTTTTGCTCACTGTCTCAAATAAATAAATAAAAAATAAACTGGAGAGTTCATTATGGCTTTTTTTTTTTTTTGAGACGGAGCCTCAAGCTATCCCCCTGGGTAGAGTGCCATGGCATCACAGCTCATAGCAACCTCCAACTCCTGGGCTCAAGCAAGTCTCCTGCCTCCGCTTCCCAAATAGCTGGGACCACAGGCGCC
>CAUYQV010119669.1:0-10842 GCA_963574575.1 Galagoides demidoff | reverse complement strand
AATGTAACCAAATTTCATTTATTATTCCTTTTTGTTGCAGTATTTGCCTTTGGGATCTTGGTCATAAATTCTATGCCTAAGCCAATGTCTAGAACAGTTTTTTGTATGTTTTTGTCTAATATTCTTATGGTTTCATGCCTTCCCTTTAAGTCTTTTATCCATCTTGAATTAATTTTTGTATATAGTGAGAGATAGGAGTTCTGTAGCATTCTTCCGCATGTGGTGATCCGACTTTCCCAGCAGCATTTATTGAATGGAGCTTCCTTTCCCCAGGGTATGTTGTCTGCCTTGTTGAAGGTCAGTTGGTCACAGCTATCTCGCTTTATTTCTGAGTTCTCTTTTTTGTCCCATTGGTGTGGTCTCTACTGCTTATTTCAGTACCATGGATACTGTGATGCTCCAGATTTTTTCATTTTGCCTAAGATTGCTTTCGCTATTTAGGCTTTTTTTTTTTTTTTGGTTCCAAATGAAGTTTAGGATTAACTTTTCCAGATCTGTGAAATATGGCCTTGGATATTTTGATGGAGATTGCATTGAATGTGTAAATCACTCTGGGCAATAGGGACATTTCAATGATTTGATTCTGTCAATTCATGAGCACGAGATGTTTTTCCAATTTGTTTGTGTCCTCTGGAATGTTTTCACCAGTGTTTTGTACTTCTTGTAGAGATTTTTTTTGCCTCTTTATTTAAGTATATTCCTAGGTATTTTCTTTGCAGCTATGGGAATTGTATTGAGTCCTTGATTTGGCTCTTTGCTCGACTGTTAACAGTATATAGAAATGCTACTGACTTGTCTACATTGATTCTACAACCTGAGACTTTGTTGAATTTATTTATCAATACTTGGAGTCTTTTGGTGGAGTCTTTGGGTTTTTCTAAATGTAAGATAATATTGTCAGCAAATAGGAATAGTTTGACCTCCTCTTTTCTGATCTGAATGCACGTTATTTCCTTCTCTTGGTAAGTTGCTCTTTGAGTCCCCATTTTCTTCAATTGGATTGTCAGACTATATTAAGTCAGCACAGTTTGGTGATGAATGTGTTAATGAAGGGGCTTTAAAGCCACTGACATGTGTTTTAACGTTAGCTTCTTACTTGTTAATTTTGAAAGCTTAGGGAATTCATCTGATATCTCAGTTTACCCATCTGTAAAATGGGGATGATAATGATCATATCTATCCTATTAGGATGGTTGTGATGATTACATATGTTAATATTTATAAAAGGCTTAAAACAGTATTGGGCACAGAGTATCATGTAAATATTTACTAAAGAGAATTTTAAACATAAGCAGAGTCTCTTTATTTCTAAGCACATTTTGATCTGCTGCTGGCGTAGTCTCAGTGTGCTGTAAGAGCTCCTGTTCTCTATCAGAAAACACTTGGGTCTTGACTTTCACAGTGAAGCAGAGTCCTGCAAGTGGGTGAATGTGCCAGCACAGGGGCTCACGGCCCCCCACTCCCTCAGACATGTGGCTGTTTCTTTATGGGCCCCCTGTTTATGGCTTTCATTGACCCATTTACAACTCCACAGACTTCTTCGGAGTATTTATTTGGGGAAATTAAATCAGTAAGAAGAGCTTTCTTCAAGGTTCTCTTTGTCAATAGAAGACACAGGTGAGGGTTTATCTAGATACCGAGTTTCATGGATACTGGAGGAGGATGTGGGGGCAGGGACAGAGTAGTCAGTTTTGCCTAGTGGAGTTGTGAAGGTCTAAACAACAATAGTGAACATTGAGTGGAGCTGAGAAGGAGGAGGATGCGTTTTGCAACAAGGCACAAAGATGGCTGTTTCACACCTGTTGGAGATAATAGGCTATACAGGTAAGTCACGGATGGAAGGAAGGAAGTTCAGATTTTGAGTGGATATAGGTTTTGTAAAGCAGTTGTGGATAATGGAAGGTGAGATCAAAATGGCAAGTTGGGGCCAACTGCGAAGGCTCATCTACACTGCATTGTGTCTGGAATTCATCCTCAAGGCCAAGGGAAGGAAGTGGGGGTTCACAAAATGGATATGTCATGCCCTTTGATTTTTTTTTTTTTTTTTTTTGTGGGGAGATGAGAACTCTGAAAACAGTGTGGGCAGAAAACCAGTGTCTATGGGGCTGGCTCCCAAATTAAACTGTATAGTTAATACCTTTCCTCCGGTCTGTGTTGGAGTATAACAGCTAATTAAAGTAGTGTCTCTCATCACCTGGAAGAACATGTCCGTTGACTATTAGATTCTGGAAGATGTTCTTAGAAGGATGAAATACATTATGTGAGTGTGGAGTTTGACTTGTTACATTTAATATTTTATATTTTTAAAGAGAAATATCTATATTTTATACAATTCCGTATTAAAAGAAGATATGAAATTCTTTTATTAGCTTAACCCACTGTATTGAGGGATGATTGACATACAGAAAGCTATACATATTGAATGCATACAACTGGATGAGTTTGGAGAGAAGTATACACCTGTGAAACAATCATCATAATCTTTGCCATAAATAGAGGACATGAGATCTTGATGCTTGTGCAAAGCAGTGTGCCTTCTGGAAGCCTGAGAAGGCTGCTCTAGTGCCAGGAGATTTGCTACAGATCACTTATGAAGGTCTCAGGATTGAAGTAAAAACAAGACTCCGTTTCAATCAACTTCCTCATCTCTGCTAGGCCAGTTCAACATGTTATTTATCTAGAGAAATATGACGTTTTTGTTTCCCCCTCTGACTCTGCTGTCTTAATCTGCCATCAGCCTCTGACACTACTTCTTCTTTCTTCTGTTAGTCCTGATGAGTTTACAGTTTCCCAGCTCTTAAAATATGTGAGTCACGTACATTTCCAGCTGAAGATGATGGTCTTGTCCTCCTTGAAAAGTGTTACAATTATTCATGAATTCTGGATCATAGCTTTTTTCAACCAAGGAGATCCCTACCAATTGCATGAACAGTCAGTTCTCTGAACCAGTTTTTGGCCCAGAAAAATGGTTTTAAACAATTAAGGACACGGTTGAGATTGTGAAGGTGACAAGATACTGGACAGGACAGTGGTCTTATCCATGTGAGGGGGTGGTGATGGTGATGGTGATGGATTTTGGTCCACTAGAAAGTGCCTTTATGATACTCCATTTCATCCTTGGGCCCACTAGTTGGATTGCATTGAAGTTTCTCTGACTCCTGACTTATGAAATGTGTAATTCTCATAAATAGTGAGGGGTTTTGCTCCAGGTTAAATGCCCCTCATCTAAAAACTAGGAAACCTAACTCAAGTCTAATTAATGGGGTGGAGGAGAGGATCTAGTTCAATTTCAGTCTCTTGTGGAAAGATATGCCAGTTTGTTCCTTTCGCTTTGTGAAAATGTTTATTTATAGCCATACCTTCCAGTGAAAGTTTGTCCTGTCTGAACATCTACATCACTGCCAAGCGGACAGCGTTCAGATATTGCCCCAAGCCTTTAGTTTCTATATTTACAACAAAATCTGCCCACAGCTGCCTGCTTATATTACTTTCATCCTATCTGGTCTTGGCAAATGCTATAAATTAGGATTTAAAAAGGAGATAAGGAAGAATGAAATATGTCCACAAATTCTAGGTCTCTGAAGAATTTCTGGTGATGTGTGTTTTAAAAGACCAGAAGAGTTTTCCGAAATCTAAGCCTGTGTTTTGAGGTGAATTTCTTTCCAAATGCTTTTAAAAGTCTACCTTTTGTAAGAAGTGCTCAATTTTCCTTAAAATGTAAGTCCATAACTATCTGTGCACAGGGGATTATTTGATGTAACTTTTATTAACTTCAAATTTCATAAGCATGTTAAAGAGTTTGGTTTCATGATCGGATCTTAACTTTTTATCCAGTAGTTGATCCTTTGGTCTGTGGGAATTAATTTATTTGGAAATATAAAAAAGTTAACGTTACGTCTTCACAGTGACTATGTGCTTTTTCTGCTGGGCAGTAATTCTTCAGAGCACAAGTAAAGGTCAAGTGACAGACATGGAAAAGAACTTGTGTAAAGTGGCAATTTTTACTGTTGCAGAAAATATATTCTCGTTACAGACAATTCTGTTGTTTTTGTGCTGAGTGCTCGGGAGCATTAAATTCGTGACTTGGCAAGTTTTGAGCCAATGATTATTTTTATAATTTTCATTTCTTTTTATTCTCTTCAATTAGTCAAGAAAAAAAATGCACATGTGTGTGCATGTGTCTGCAGACGCACATCCACATACAATCTTCATCACTATCATCCCAAACGAATAAATCCCATCGATGTGGGAAACTCAGTTGACCGGAGCTCGAAAGATAGTACCAAACATCAGTTTCCAGGAGCGAGTGGCTAGGAAACTAGGAGCGGCTCTTCTTGTCCTCAAATTCATGTGATTGTGATCTTTCTGGGTCACCAGATATGAATTTCCAGGTTTGCTTTTGGATATTCCGTATTGACATCCTGCCAGAACCTGTATTTCAAATTGTCAGAATAGATGTCTCCCCTGAGCCGCCCCAGCTCAAGCATGACCTTCCTGGGTTCATGGCGTTGCCGTCCACTGGGCTTCACCGACCAGCATCCTCCGGGCTGTTTCAACCTCCCAGCTTCTTTTGTACACTCAGCACTGTGCACTCCCTCCTGCCACTGCCTGGTCCACCCCTGCATACCCCCTGCCCCTTAATGACCATAACACACTCCTAACCCATCTAGGAGTTATCTTAATTTTAATTCTCTTATCCTTTCAACCTGTACTCCAATAACTCTCTCCAAACATAGTTTGGGGAGGATAAATCTCCACAAAGCTGTCTAACACCTCTGCGTTTTTTTGCCCGGGGCTGGGTTTGAACCTGCCACCTCTGGTATATGGGCCCAGCACCCTACTCCTTTGAGCCACAGGGGCCGCCCACTTCTGCATTTTTTAAAACATGAAGTAAGACCAGCAAGTATGTCATTCCAGGAACTCCCAAATACCATCTTGAACTATTTTTTTGCCACATTTTAAATTATATTTCTGTGAAGCCATCCTCGAGCAAGTCTATTTTCTCATCCTTCTTCAAAAGGATTACACGGAATTTCCTGATCGCACACCCTTCGTTTCATTGTCAGACCATTTGCTTCATCTTTAAACACCATCTCCAGGGCTTCGTGATATTATCTTACCTGGTCCTTTCAGTTGGAATTAATGCTAAAACGTTCTATGGGTATTTAAAATGGCAAAGCTATATGTGAAACAAAAAAAGAATAAACTGTCTTTTTGTAAGAGAAGAAAAGTTCCAAATCCTATTTTACTTCGTCTTTTCTTCTTGGAAGAATGATCTTCACACCAGAAAGAATAGCATAGACAGATTATAAGAAAAATAGCGTACAAGGTGTCAATAATAGAGACAATCTGGGTCCTTTCCACGAGAGTACCTTCTCACCCAGAGAAATGACCTTTGTCGTAACAAAAGAATTCAAGGTATGATGGAAGGCCCATTGTTTAATCCTGGCATTGGATCATATGGGCAGGATAATATATCTAAAGACTTACCAGATCATTGCCCCTCATTAAAACCCTCCCTGGTTTTCTGCACTTTATCATTGCATGTAAAGTTTTTCCTCATCTGCCTCCTTCTTATTTCTCTAATTCCAATTTCTGCCACTCTTCATACTCTTCTAGGTCAAAATCTCCCATCTATCTAATGCATTTCTTAATTGTAGCAATTCTCCTAGTTTTTACTTGGTTTACCTGTCCTTCCCCTCTAAGTTCTTTATAGCAGCCTCTTCTCTTTCCTGTAGGCACAAGGGAGTGAATGTATGCTTCAGAATCATGTAAATCTGGGTCCAGTTCTGGATTTTCCTCTTGCTAGCCTTGGCAAAGCTGATTAGCCAAATTCAGTTTATAGGGAGGGGGAGAGTGATGGAACGGTGGTCTAAACATTGACCGAGAAGATATTCCAGCCCTGTACCTGTCTGGGTGTGATATATGATTATTTATTATTGGTTGTCAATAGAATTAATTTGTATCATGTCCTCAGAGACTTTTAATAAGCAGGGCAGGTCTTCTGTGCTGTCCTTCCTCCTTTTCCCAGAAGGAAATGATTATGAGCCTGTAGACTGTACACAGCCCTGGCCTCTGTGTGGAGGAGAGCTGATGACTCCTGGTAACCAGGAATCCTTCACCTCAGGCTGCCATATATAAATGAGAAATAACTTGTGTTTAGCTTTTGCTCTTATAATCGTGTGAGTTACTATGTGATGATTCTCTCCACTGATGGCCACCAATACTGTATTCATTTTTTGCTACAGATTTGTTTCTCTTCATATCAAGAGGTAGAGCTTATTTCCCTCTGCTTTGTCTGTGCTGGTCTTGACTGGCTTTGCCTGATGGAACGTAGCAGAATGGATGTTCTAGCTCAGGATGCAAGAAGTCTGGCACCTTTCACTTCCTGCTTCTTGGAATACACCCTCCATACTGGGAGAAGCCCGGGCTGCGGGCAGAGCGGAGACTCTCTGCTTGAGCCTGCAGCCAGGGCAGTCTTCCATGTACCAAGGAGCCACCCAGGGTTGGCTGGGGAGTATCATTTTTAAGTTAATCTTCAAATTAACACCTGTATCTCTCAGGGTATTTGTAGTAAATAATAATTTCCATGTAATAAATAATAGCTTGCTAAAGCAGAAACGGATTTATTATTGGCTCTAAGGCTCCTCTGTGATTTTCAGAAGCATCACATAACTGAGCTTGCATGAGACTCTTTCAGTGGCACTCCACTGCTGCTACTCTGCTTGCTTCTTGGCACCCGCAAAACTAGAGACCGAACCTTAAAAAACCTCTATTCCCATCACCCCCACAGGAGACCAGAGGAGCTTAAACTTCTTGAGAAGCCCTCCATCTTCCAAGTCTCAGTGCCTGTACCTGCTTTGTAATGTTAGCTCACATGGAGAATCCTTGTTGCAGGGCAGACTATGAAATGGAGTGTAAAATGTTCCTGGCGCCAATCTTCAGGAAGGCATGCTAGAAAGAGGTTGGAAAGGAATTGACTGCAGCTCTGTTGCTGAGGGTTATACAAAAACACTCTCGTTCTGACTGGGAAGGAGAATGGGCCTATGGATTGCCTTTATCTTCTCTATGAGATGTTAGCATAGGTAAAGTTATTAGAATAGTGACATTATTTTGAAAAGGGAAAAGTGACTGAGGAACCAAGAAAACAGACATTGTATAAAGTACATTTTGAATGGGAATAGGAGACATAATCGGCTAAATTCAATTGTGTAACTTGGTTTCTATTCAGCCAATTTTATTTTAATGCTAGAAGTAGTAAGAGACAGAACAGAATATAGGCAGTTCATTGTGTAGTTCCTTGTGTAGGTGTAAATTTCCATTGCCACAGTCTAGTTAAATAACACACACTATGGTTCAAATGTCAGGTACCAAGGTCTTCTAACCACGCATAACTGCACGAAGTACAAACACCACTACTAGCTCTTTAGTCTAAAAATTGCTATGTAAACAAGAGGTGTGGGTCCTGATCAATGGCCAATCAATAGTGTCACTTCTTTTGAAATCTGTGGGCAGTTGGTCACTGAGTATTTGTGTGGCGGCCCCTTTGTCTTCAGTGATAATAAACCCACATGACATTTCACAAAACTAGATAGTCGGAAGAGGAAATTGGCCAATAAAGACTAAAGTCTAGCAGAGAACAAAAAGTGATAAGGCTGGGAGTGAAATTGGTGTCGAAAGTAAATGAAAGTATGGCAGCAATAGCTGACTGTGCAATGTGGACACTGCCCCCCTTTGTCCGCTGTGAGGACAGTGCAGCCAGGGGAACTGAGTAGCAGAGTGTTTACTGACACAAAGAAAGAAAGTGGTGGTGACAAAAAGGATGAAGATGTCGTAGAGGAAGTGACACTACCTTAGAGGAACTCTCAGAGATATTTCATGATGCTGGAAGCATAAAGAATAGTGTTGAGAGCCAGGTCAGATGTAGAGAGGAGTGTGACAATTCACTAAGACATAGAGAAGATCTTCGTTTTGTGTTGTGAGTTGGCCGATGAGAAGAAGGCACACGTTGTTTAAGCCACTCTTGGTTTGGTGAGGTTTCTGTTGCTGTTGTTAATGGTGGGGAGATGGTAAGTAGTTTATTCTTATTTCTTACTGAAAATATTTAGGGGTACAACACGACTGTTTGATATGTAGAATGAAATGGTTGCTACAGTCAAGTAAATTACCATAGACATCATCTTACAGTCAAGTGAATTAATGATCTATCATTTCTCATTTTTTTGTGGTATGAGAACCTAAAATCTCCCTTAGCACATTCCCAGTAAACAATGTGAGGTATTATCTTCATGCTGGATGGTGAAGCCCTAGAATTATTTGTCCTGCGTAACTGCAAGTTCATACCCCTTGATCTAAATCTCCCTGTCTCCCCCTAGAAACCCTGTGTGTATTCAAACACAGAACTCCACGTATTCTATACTTTCCACGTATTCAACCTTTGGGGCTTTTTAGATCCTTTTTTTTTTTGTGTGTGTCTGGCTTATTTGACTTAGGACAATATCCTCCAGGTCCATCCATGTTGTGGCAAAGAGCAGGCTCTCTTTGTTTCTAAAGATGAATCATATTCTGTTAGACTTAAATGTATCACAATTTCTTTATTCACTTACCCATAGATGGACACCTAGCTTATTTCCATGTCTTGGCTATTATGAAAAATGCTGCAATTGACTTGAGTGTGCAGTTATTTTGATGAGATACTGACTTAATTTTCTTTAGATAACGAGAAGAAATTGCTGGGTCATTTTATTTTTTAAGGTTGTAAACACTTTAATTGTAAGTTTTTTTTTAAGGAAGTAAAACACTTTAATTTAGTAGTTTTACTAAGCAGTCACTTCCATATAACATTTATAACCCATAGTAAAAAAGTTTTTACTATTTTGACAGAATATTTTAAAAGTCATGGAACAGTTGTCATTTTTCTCATTGATTATTAAGATCACATAGCACAGTTTCAGCTTACATATTTATTTGTGGAGTTCATACTTCTATATAGAAAAAGGACTGTCTGTAATGAAATGAGGGTAAACAAACAGCCTGTATTTCTTGAAAGACAGCACTTCCTGGCCAAGACTCCTTATAATTTAAGACACAATCTTGGAAGTCACGGGGTCACTGCTTGCCCATGGGGCATTTTAATGTTAATTAGAAAGAAGCATACCTTCACGAAGACACTTAATTTCAGATCTATAGTGGAAGTGGTGTATCTTTAGATATGGTGCTGCTGGGTACCCTATAACCTGACGATGTGGGTGGTGGCCTTGAACAGGTTTCGGGGAGTCTTAGTCCAGCTCACAAACATAACCACACACAGTAACTGGATCGCAGGCGCTGAGGAGGGAGATGTCACTATCACTGGAGCTGACAGGAAAGGCTTCATGCTAAAGTCGATTCATCAGCATCTTGAAGGGACCAGGGAGCGGCATGGAAGGTCGGGCATCTACACGGGAGGGCAGATCCTGCCTTCATCTCCGTTTTTGGTACTTTCTTCACCATGGAGTTTTTGCATTACTTTTGATTTTGAAATACACTTGGTATTTTTACCTAAAGGAATTGAAGACTTATAGCCACACAGAAACTTTCACATAGATGTTTATAGCAGCTTTATTCGTAATTGCCAAATCTCAGAAGCAACCAAGATGTCCTTCAGTAGATAAATGGATAAGTACACTGTGGTACATCCAGACGACGGAATATTAATCAGCTCTGAAGAGAAGTGAGCTATCCAGCCATGGAAAGATATGGAGGAACCATAAGTGCATATGTATTATCAAGTGAAAAAACCAATCTCAGAGGACTACATAGTATGTAATTCCAGCTGTGTGACATTTTGGAAAAGGCAAAACTATGGAGACAGAAAAGGAATCAATGGTTGCTGGGGTTGCAGGGGGAGGGTGAGGAGGTAGAGCTCAGGGGACTTTTAGGGCAGGGAAGCTTCCATTGACTCTACAATGGTGGATACACATCGTCATACTTAGGTCCAGACCATAAGATGTGTACCAAGAGGGAACCCCGCTGTATATTCTGGATCGTGGGTGCTCATCGTGTCCATGTAGGTTCATCAGTTGGACCCCCTGTCCCACTCTAGTGGGGATGTTGAGAATGAGGGGTAGGGGTTATTCATGTGTGAGGCAGGGGCACACAGGAACCTTCCAATCCATATTGCTGTAATACTAAAGCTATCCTAAAAATTAAGTGTATTAGTAATAGTCCATTAAAATGTTTTTAATTTTGATTGCTGAATGTTTGGATAGCTCCCTTAAATTTTGTGCCCAGGGTGGCCCACGCACTTCACCCTGATCACTTCACTGGAACTTCATGAGGCACTTTACACTTTCAACCACTATTTCACTGTAGAAAGCAACAGAGAGGGCGTGGCTGGGGTTTCAGGCCCTGCACGGTGAGCAGAATCCTGAATGTTTTTCCTAATGCATTTTGTTGTCATATAGGAGATGATCACAATTCAGTTCTTACAAACTGTAGATTAGCTTCTGAATATCCATAATAATTTGAGCCATTGGCTACAGTTTTATGACACGTTGAATGATATTATTGTGTGTGGTTCAAAATTCAGATACAGCTGGACCCAGGTAGGACTTCTGGATTTAATAAGTAAAAATATGGGATATCCAGTTAATTCTAAATTTTAGATAAATAATAGATAATATTTTAGGACGAGTGTACCCCATGAAATATTTGGGAGAAACTTATACTAAAAAAAATCATTGGCTCGGCGCCTGTGGCTCAATCGGCTAGGGCGCCAGCCACATACACCTAAGGTGGTGGGTTCAAATCCCCAGCCCAGGCCCGCCAAACAACAATGATGGCTGCAACCAAAAAATGGCT
>CAUYQV010119668.1:0-32629 GCA_963574575.1 Galagoides demidoff | reverse complement strand
ACTTCCATCAAACTGATCAACACAGCCTTCATGTCATTTTCTCAGTTATAGTTTTAAAACATTCTGATTCTACTCTTAGAGAGTTTCACTTGTACCCCTGTAAGAAATACCTCAAAAATGGTCCCTCCAATCCCCCTCCCCCCACCCTCCACTAGAGTTATTTTTACCAATAAATACAAGACGTTTATAACTGCAGCTTTTCCTCATGCATTTTACATGACTGATTTTCTTCCATGAGACGGGGTTTCAACCATTGCTTTTCAGACGAATTCTGTTTAAAATCTTCACGTCTATTTAGTTTACTATACCACACCTGTTGACTTACTGCACTCCTCCTCTGGTTTCCTTGCTCACGTTCTGGGAGCACCCTAGACAAGCAATTAGTGCTCTGTACGGTTGCTGGACTCTCCATGAAAGATTTTACTGCTGAAGACAGAACGTGAGTGGCTAGGTGTAAGCATCACCTGTTGGACCTTCTAGTCTCTTGAATAAGCTTCCAAACACTAAGCTATGTGAACCAAAATGCATTACTGTAATAGTTGCAGACATCTAGTTCTAAGTGTGATTAGTTTTAATTTCGATCACGCTGGAGACAGAACCTCAGCAACACCCACCCCAGAGCACATCCCACCTAGGCAGGAGTTCCAGCTGAGCTGGTTTTGAAAGCTGCTCCTCATTGCATCACCTCAGGAAATAATGGTGCTCGGAAAACATAAGGGGTTGCTCATAATGCTGAGCTGAGTGATCTTGAGCCAAACTGTGAACTGTCATTTCCCATCGTCTCTGCTAAAGAAAGGGCCTTGGATAATAATGGCTATGACATCTTGGGTACCTGGGGTAGAAAAGGAAAGCAAATTACATGTTTTCTGAAGAAGGAAATCTTATTAGCTCTATTATGTAAAGGCCTGCTCATTTTAGTAAGTTCCCTGGTACTATCTCCAAATCTCTCCTTCTTCCTTCTCTTCCATCTCAAGAACAACTGTTGTGCCCAGAACTGCTCAGGGCTGACTTAATCATCTCAGCCTCAGTTCCTGATTTATCCAGTTGAATGGTTGGCAGCTGTGAGCAAATCGCAGCTGCCACAACTGTGGCTACCACAACAGAATGAGTTCCACTAGCAGCGAAAAGCCAGAAGGGAAAGATGTTAACCTAAAATGGCCTAACCGTCCATAATTGCTAATATCTTAGAAAACAACTCTATTCCAATTTCCCAACCAACAACAGTCCCGTTCTCTTCTTCTCCTGACCCTAAATTACGTTGTAATTGAGTCAAAATCCCGGCGACTTGGGTAGTGCATTGAGAAGAGAAAAATGAGGGTATCTCTGGCTTTTTGTTGAACTTTATAGACTTTCCCTGACCCTGACTGAGTAAAAAGATGATATATTATTGTCTTCCTGGGGCTTGTGTTAAGTCAGGTGTGGAAATGGCAATAGAAATATGATCTGCCTTCCCTCCAACAGTTTCTCACCTGGGAATGGGCCCCTGGAACCCAACTCTGTATTCATCACCTCAACCTTCTCTTTAAAAACATGCATTATACTGAGAAAGTTGAGTGGTCCACAGATTACTCATAACTTCCAATTTTAGAGATTGAAAGAACCATAGGGGTCCAGTCCAACCTCCCTCCAAGAAGAGGAATCCCTTTTATAGCATTTTTAATAAAAAAGTTCAAGTCTCTGAGACAACTAGTGGCAGAGCCGATTTCCTTGAAAATCAGCCATTCTGTAAAAATATTTTAGAAGGTTGTTTTTCCTGCAAATACTAGTTTCAAGTCACTGCAGTGGGGCATGGGAGTTTGGTTTGTAAGGAGAAAATATTCAGCTGTTGGGGGGTGGGTGGGAAAAATCTCAATACGGGAGACATTTGGAAGTGATTTTTTGGAGGTTTTCCAGGTATATGGACTTTTTGGAGATTGGACAAGTTTCCAAAGTGTGTGAAATAGAGACATGAGGTGTGGTTTGAAGGGTCAAGAAAAAAACAAAAGAAAAACTTCATGTTCTTAAAACTTCTTCTTAAAAAAAAAAAAAAAAACAAAAAAACTTCTTCTTAAAGAAGAAATGCCTCACGCTGTCTGGCCACTCGGTGTGGTTAACAGTGGTGAGATGACAGGTCTCTGGGGACTTCAGTGGTATAGCTATGAAGCCTCTGGGTCATTACCAAGGCTGAAATGCTTCCTTAAAGCATCATTGGATCCAGGCAGGAACTAGCACATGGAGTCAGAGAGAAGTGTTGGTCTGCGTTAACAGAGCAATTGAAATCAGAGCTATATATGCTGGGATCTATGGATGGCTTCCACCTGGGAGTCAGAGATGAGTTTTACAACTTCCAACTCCTTTTTCAGGTTGGTCGTTGTATTTATACATTTCTCTTTATTCTCCTGGTTCCTGTAAGAATAAATTATGCCAAGACATAAACCACAGAGGCTGTAATGATCTCAGTTTGGTTGAGGTCCACAGGAGTATTAGTCATACCTAAGAGCTGAGTTAGGTATCTGCAGATACTAACATTTTATTTCATAAAGCTTTATTTCTCTGAATCAAACAGAGCCTTCTGACTGCATTGTCTCTGGTGAGGACAAGGACCAGTGTGGTCAGACTCTATTACCCAAAGCCTCGTTTTCTTTCTCTTGTATCTTCATCTTATCTCCATTTCTCATCGTTATTATCCATCTCCCCTACTCTTTTTTCTGTGATCTTAAAACACGTACAAAGATGTATTAATATGCACTCTTGAGCACACACCAAAAATTTCACACTTGACACTGGGAGATCCTCTTCCAGTCACTCTCTCTGCTTCCATTCCTTTTCATAAATCATATCTTCTAAAACCCAAAACATCTACACATTGACATTTTTGCAATTCTTTGGCTCACCCTTTCTGCTTGAGCACTGCGTGTGTGAAGAGTAGGGCGATGGTACTAAAGTTGGAATAGCATCTAAAAATGGAAAAGAATTATGCAAAAGACTGGCCAGACTGAGGCTACAAATGGTTATACAAGTCTGTCTCTTCTATTTGCACAAAGTAGTTATTAGCATGATCACCACTAATTTAGAAAGCTAAAAATATGCATGCTGGAAAGGGACGGGGAATTCAAAGCCCTCTTCTAGAGCAATTATCTGATAATATTAAACTAGACAATGCTTGAGCACTGTTTTCATTTGGTTTTGTCTGGATGCTATGGCATGGGCTAGCATTTCTTCTCACATACAGCATGCAGGTCCCAAGGCACTTGTGATTTTGACCAGTGGGAGAGTAGGGGCAGTTCAATCCTCAATGCATTTATTCCTTGTTCCATCCACAGACTTTTGATTATAAGTTGATGTGAACTTTATGGAGGTTTTATAGATTGCTTTAAAATTCTCTTGGCAATACACCAAGTTGTTGAACTTAGTGATAAACCAAGAACCCAAGCCTTTAGGTGGTCAAATCAGGATCATGTCATTTCTAAAAGGTTCGAATTAGTTTTGTCATATCCAAATCAATGTGTGGTATAATTGTTACAATGGAAGAAGTTAGCCTACATTTATGATATTAGAAAGAATATTCAAAGCCAAACACTTATTAAGAAAAAAAAAACCACACAAACACACATTGGAAATAACACCTTAAGAAAACAATATGTGATTTTTGAAATTCTTTGGAGTTTATTTTATCATGACTTAATCTTTAGTAAAGAAATCATGTTAAAAATTATAACACGAGACTTAAAAAACACTGTTAATTATATTTCCTTATTTTATATAAATGCATTCCATGATTATTAAGTGTTCTACTACACATCTGTATAGAGATAATAGAGAAATGGATATTAACAGCTAGTTGTGTCTTTGTGCTTTAACTGATATATTTAATGTTAACCTGATAATGCCAGTTCCACCAGCCTGTCTTGGGAAGCGATCATTTATAGAGAATAGAGTTAACTTTAGCTCATTTAAGATGAAATAAAGTTATCATACAGTTATATGTATTATTACCTAATTGTTGATAAGGCTGAAAGGACACCTTAGAAATGATTCCTGAATTTATACAATAGAAACAAGATGTCAGGGCTTGATTATTCTGTCACACTCGGGAAATTTACCCCTGCAATTGAGAGTCCACTGATGCAACTCCTGGCTCAGAACCCTGCCACTTTTCTTATCTGGACCAGAAACATAGATGTCCATTGCTTAGATATCTGTCTTAGTCCTGGTTTCAGCCTCCTGCTTGTGTTTCTTTTTAATAGAACTAGATCATCCTAGAAAGCCCAGCTGTAAGACGTTTGGGAGAAAGTAATTTTTCATTTTAGCCTTCATATTATAGAAATAGATGTTATTTAAACCAACCCACAGTATCTACCATGGACACACATCCTCTCTCCAACCGAAAGCCCACAGAGATACAAGGCAAGCCATCTATATAGTTTTAAATTATCCAATCACCACACAAGAAAGGTAAAGACAAATGAGTAAAATTTATTTTAACAGTGTTTTACTAAATCCAGTATATCCCATACATTATCATTTCAAAAATTAATCAACGCAAAATTGATTTGCATGATTCACATTATTTTCTAATACTAAGTCTTCAGAATTATATGTGTATTGTATATCTGCATAAGGCCACAAAAAAGTAGCCCTATTTCAAGCCCTGAGTATCCCGCTGTGACTGTGGCTGTCTGTGGAGAGCACAGACAGACATTACTCAGAGTTCATATTCCGAATATACTCTCAGTAGAGAAGTTCCACTAAAGTCCTCCGTCTTTAAATATGTTCCTTAAAGCAATTA
Source organism: Galagoides demidoff (assembly GCA_963574575.1). Lineage (NCBI taxonomy): Eukaryota > Metazoa > Chordata > Mammalia > Primates > Galagidae > Galagoides > Galagoides demidoff. The sequence goes on along the minus strand of CAUYQV010119668.1, from coordinate 27,861 downwards.
CTTTCTATACCTGAAATTACCAGTGTGTACCCACTTGACATGTGCAGAACTCTAGAGTCCTTATCATTAAAAGCTATGTTGAAAAGCAACATGGGCTTTATGCACCATCTTGCCCATAACAAACATCCAGTACCTATTTTTACTGCATAGTTTATTAAATGCAGTGGTGGTTCCATACGTTAATGGAAATTAGTTAACAGTGGGTATCAGTTATTATTGTTGTAGATGAAAGAGTTAAACTAAAATTATGCAACTTGGATAACGCCCCATAACGTTGCAGAGGGACTGTCAATTACTCCAACTTCATGAAATTCTTGTTGTTTCTTGTTGCTGATTTCAGCCCAGCAGAATGCAAATGAATCACATGATATGTGACATTTTATTTTTTTCAAGTACAGAGCCTACAACTAAACATAGAAACATTAAAAGGAGGTTTTCTGAGGGGGATTTAGGTTTCTGAATATCTGCGTTGATAATAATCACAAAGGGGTTATTGTTTTTAATGGTTTAGCAAAGACTACTGATTCCCTGTGACTCATCAGATGTACTAGCCCTTTAATTACAAGGTGACCAAAAGATTGAATAATTTTCATCATTCATTCACATATATTGCTTATCATCAAGCAACAACGTAAGAGGAAGAGACTAAGTATAAAATACTATAAGTGCTGGAGCCGTCCCGACAGTGCCCTCTCCGCCTCACACACCTGGGCTTCTGTTCACCACTCTTCTCTATGAAGATCACATTCAGAACAGTTTCTAGAACGTGTCAGTGATCTTTAAGAGGCCTTAAGGCTTATGAATTTGTGACTGAGTGGAAGTTTGCTTCATAGATATTTTAATGTACTTTCATAGATGTAAAAAATGCTAAGAAAACTGACATTTTAGAAAACAAAAGAAATTTCAAATAAGACCCACCCACAATAAATGAAGAGACTGAGTCTCAGAATTAGATGACTGGAATGGCTCTTGCAGTTCTGCTAGTTCATCATTCCCTGGTTCCAGTAACAGCCAAATTAATAAAACAACCCAGACACTTAGGCAAACAGGCTTTTCATCATTTCCATAGGGATAAATCAAAACATTTTTGTTTGTTTTCTGTTGAGAAAGCATAACACGGTCTTGAGATAGTTCAAGGAGATGCACATTCAGAACAGGCTGCATGATGTGTACGCTTCTTATAAGTCAATGAAAATAACTTTGTTGAATGAGCAAATGAGTTATCTTACAAAATAGTGGGCATAAAATAATGAGTAAGATGAGATTCCTTATCTCAAGGAGAGAACAGTGTAAAGGGGTAAACAGATGAGCATATAGGTAACATAGTGGATAGTATAGTATAATTCCAAAGGGATAAGTTCAATTTGATGGTATCTAAGATTAAAAAAGTATAAAATTTGGAATCTCAGCAGGTCTTACTGATTAGCTGTCATATGAAGTAGTTGTTAAATAATGTATGGGGCTCGGTGCCTATGGCTCAAGTGGCTAAGGTGCCAGCCACATACACCTAAGGTGGCGGGTTCGAATCCAGCCCAGGTCTGCCAAACAACAATGATGGCTGCTACCAAAAAATAGCTGGGCATTGTGGCGGGCACCTGTGGTCCCAGCTACGTGGGAGGTTGAGGCAGGAGACTCGCTTGAGCCCAGGAATTGGAGGTTGATGTGAGCTGTGACGCCAGGGCACTCTACCCAGGGGGACAGCTTGAGGCTCTGTCTCAAAAAAAAGAATGTGTGGGAATTTGCAGGTGGAATTGAGGAATAATGTTTGAGAGGTACTGGACAGCTTGTGTGAAAAGACTTTGGATTTTGATAAAGCACTTAGTAAAGAGACATAAGCCCTCTGATATTAATGAAGGCAGTGCACCCACTTGTAGGTAGCAGGTAGAGAGAGAGAAACAGAGAGATAAGGAAAGATGACCAAAAGGCATCTTTAGTCCAGAACATTTTTTAATATGCCCTTCTAACTATGTGCATGCATGTTCTACTAGTCTGTCCCAAACTACTCTGCAGCAAATACAGGACACTCCGTCAAAATAAAATAATACAATATCATTTCAAAAAGTAACCTAAATTAAAATAAATAAACTAAAACAAAATAAAATACCAGTTCCATAGTCAAATAAATTTGAAAACCTCTGCTTAAAGGAGTAAAGTAAGATTTTTTTAATGCAAAACTTCTCAGAAACCTTAATGTACTCATATAAATATATTATAAATCTTCAGTGGGACAGATTCAAGAAGCATTTCCAAAATGGACCCAACCACAAGAAAAAACATTTCTGAGCATACTAATTAGTCATCTAAAAGGTCTGGGGTTCCACAGAGAATCATTTAGAAAATGCTGCTCTATAGGTATAAAAAATCATATCTATCATCCGTCATCTATCTATCTGTCTATCATCTAAATTCTGTTGCCAATGCACAGTCTTATTTGTATAAAGAAATTAATCATGTTGTAATTTACCAAGTCTACATTTTCTACAGAGTACAACTTTTGTGGACAAGTAAAGCAGTATATAGGTGGCACCCCTAGCTCAGTGGGTAGGGTGCCGGCCACATACACCAAGGCTGGCTGGTTTGAACCTGGCCAGGGCCAGCTAAGGCAACAATGACAACTGCAAGAAAAAAATATCCAGGTGTTGTGGTGGGCACCGGTAGTCCCAGCTGCTTGGGAGGCTGTGGCAAGACAATTGCTCAAGCCCAAGAGTTTGAGGTTTCTGTGAGCTGTAACAACCCAGTACTCTACCCAGGGCAATAGCTTGAGACTCTGTCTCAAAAAAAAAAAAAAAAAAGTAAAGCACTATATGAAACGAAAAAATATTTTATACTGAGTCAGTTGTAAAAAGATGGGATAAAGGGCTTTGGTACAGCAGTCCTTCTCAGAGTCACATCATGACCTGAGAGAGAGGAGAACACTATTGGAGGAAGGGGCTAGCAGTAGGAATTAACCCGAATTAACATGCAGGGCCGGTACTTAGATTATTCCCAGAAGGAAGGATGCTCCTCACACAACAATGAAAGAAGCAAACTCCTAGTAATTCTGTGATTTGGGGTCTATTGCTGTTTATACTAGTGGGTTATTTCCTGGCCCCATTTAGAGGGTACACAGAGGTAAGACTGTGCTTATTTAAGTTGCTTTAAAGAATTCTAGAAGTAAGTTAGATAGAAAAGCCTATCATAAAATAGTTAGCTACTGACTGGATAGATCTTGCAATAGAATTTGACAAGAGAATGAAATACAGGCTAAAAGGCAGTGCAATTTGGTTGATTTGTAACCAGTGAGAAGACGATCCCCAAAATGTAATCATTCATTCTTTCATTTGTTCATCATTCACGGATCGGCAAGGAAAATGAACAGGTGCTTCTCCAAAGACATACTCTAATGACCAAAAATGATACAGAAAAAGAACTTAGCCCTGCTTTTGGCTGCATAGCCCACATTCTATGAGAAGTCAGTTCTTCCCTATCCCAACCTACACCACTTTATCTGAGCCTCAACCCCCAGGAATCCTACCCCAGGGAAAGAGGAGCATGGCTGCAGGACGGGGGTATGCTTCCGTGACAATTTGTTCATAATATTGAGGGTGATTGCATGTGTGTTTGTAACACAGGAGATAAAGGAAATTTAGGGTCCATGAATTTTTAGGAGGGTGTACCTGATACAATACGATAGTTCTAGAGCTGTGTCTCATTTGGAAAAATGTCACTATTCTAGTGAAACCAGGTAAGGGACAGACTACATTTTTAAAATGCCTAAAGTTACGTCACGACTAAGAATACATAAATAAATATATATTGTTTTGGTTTATAGACTTACCAGGGATAGATTTTCTGCTGAAGGCTAGTCGTGTTAAGCATACATCTTCCTGGCCGTGCCCTTAAACATGCATCTCCTTTGTGGATTTGTCACAAAGTGGTTTATGGCCTCAGTAAACACTGAAAAAAGATTCCAGGATTCAGGGCACTCTTTTTTGCTATTAATACAAAAAAATGCAAATTAAAACAGCAAGCTATCTTTTTGGTCTATCAAATTGGCAAATATTTAAAATAAAGACATTATGCAGTGTTGATGAGGGTGTGGGGGCATAGGCACACTCATACTGCTGGTAGGAGTGTAAATTAGCTCAATCATTTTGAAGAGTAATTTGACAAGCTGTATCAAAAGCTTAAAAAAAAAAAAACCCACGAGGCATTCCACTCACTTCTAAGAATTTATCCTAATAGGATAATTCTAGGTGTGCTCAAATATTTATCTATATGCATATTCATTGGAACATTGTTTAATAGAAGAAAAATTGGAAATAAGTTAAATGCTTAATAACAGAGAAATGCTTGAATAAACTGTGCTATATCCATCAAGGGAAATACTGTAAACCTTTTGAAATTCTCCTATAAAGTAATGGGGGGGGGGGGCAACAGAACACGAGATAACAAAAAACATCAACAAAATTTCATGCAATTTCTAAAACCAACCATAAAACAATCATTTCTGAGGTGAGCAGGGAAATTTGTGGAGTGACTAAATAGATTTGATGATGGAATAAAGGAATTCTTTAAAATAATGTCAGGTGACAATGCCGTTGTGCCTTTTGAAACATTCACAACTCTTAAACACAAGTGCTGAAGTATTTATTAGTGGAGCAATAGAAATGCCTGGAATCTGCAGTAATAATGCCCAGTGTGGGAATGGGAACGGTGGTTGAGAAGCAGATAAGGCACAATTGGCTAAATGTTAATTATTATTAAAATTGGAAAAAAAAGAAAGAAATTGGATGGTAGGTACATTGGGATTTATTATGTAATTATATCTATTTTGTATATACTTGAAATCTACATAATGACAAATAACAATAACTCTATTGTCAAATAATTATTTAAATAAAATACTTTCATGAGAAAATGTTGTTCAAAATATACCAAACAGAATTCCACTCAACTATATAGGTAAGGTAACGTAATAGACAAATACTTGATTTTCTTTTTCCCACACACGATGTTTCCCTTTGGCTGAAAGAAGAAAATATTCCGGAAGTAGATTGGTCAAAGTAGTGTTTGGGAAAATCTTACGGTTGACATTAAATGACAATCCACTAGAGAAGTATGAGAAGTTTAATTCAACAGGCTTTTCAACAGCAGAAGTTTTCAATACATGTTACTTTATTTCAAATGAAGTAAATTTCATTTGATTCTCTTTAAATACATGCCATCAGCGTGACTGTCTGTATTTGAAAGATTGGGATATCATAGCACCAAGCAATGACAATTCTTTAATCTCCAGAATGTAACAGATCTCGGGTAAATGAAGTAAGCTGGTTGTCTTTGTGAAAGATACATCCATTAAAACACTGGTGGCACAAGGACTAGAATGGGTAAGAATGAAGTTAAAATAATCTATTTTAGCATTAATAATGGACTACCCATGATGTTACTTACTTGAGTTAACAAAACCTCAGACTTAATCTTTGTTTCTATAAAACTTCAATGTGTTCCTTAAAAATCAGAGAAAATACATCAACATACAGAATAGATTACAACCTGTATCCTGCCATGTGGGTTTTAGTTTTTCAAAATCATTTATTTGGGAAATTCTCCCTACAAATATCTGTCTAAATTATTTGCTACTAACTTTTCTGAACTTCATTTTCCTACTGTGTAAAACATAATTGTATAAAATACTAAGTTCATATAAATATAAATTATATACATGGAGTTGATGTAAAATTCCTTAGCACAATCCCCAATCTTCTTTTTCTTCCTCATTCTTGTCCTTCTTTCTTTATTCCGATCTTTCAGTTCTTCTTGTTTTCATACTGTTCTTTCACATCAGAAATTTACCATTATTTTGTCAAATGACTTTCCCATATAGAATTCAATATTTTGAATTATATTTCAATATAATTTTTAAAAGAAGCATCTGAAAACAGAGAAAGGTGTGGACTCAACAAATGAAATGCAGGGCATATACTCTAGGTAAGGAAATTAATTAGATGCGCTCTTCATTTAATATAACAAAATAATTTCCAAAAGATTTAAAGTGTTAAATGCAAATGAGTTAAATATTTAAATTACTTTAAATTATTGCAATATTGGATAGTAAGAAGGAGGACTAAAAAAGCCTTCTGAGCAGAATTGCCATTAAAACTTGCAAAATGTTTATGCAGATTTTTGACTGCAGAAAAGTATGCATGCTCAGTTATTTCGGACACCAGTCTTTAGAAGTTCTTCCTCCCACATTTGAAAGTTTCCCAAGTTGTTTGCATTCAAACTCTTCTTCTAAAATGGCAGTTTATCCAGAATTGTTCACAGAGTTTTAGGCTCATTCAAAATAGTTAATTCAAGGCCTTGATTCAGAAGATCTGCTTCATTCATACAGCCAAAAATATCTTCCAAAGATTCTATGAATAAATCTCTCTTTCATAAGTGTTCTGAAATGGGCTTTCCCTTTGCTCACATAAAAGCAAAAAATTTTCCTGAAGTCTAAGGAAGTACTCTAAGTATCTTTCTTTCCCCACTGAGAAACCAATCAAATTATGTGTTATAGAGAAAAACTTAACATTACATTTTTTTCTTTTACTTTCTTTTCTTTTCTTTCTTTATTTTGACAAAAGTTTGTGTATAAGCAGCAATTTAAGGTGCTGGCTTTGAGAAGCCTCATCAAGCTTCATGATCTGAAACATTAATTTTCTACCAGGACTATTCCAGAAATTTTGGCAACTGAAAATACTTATAAATGAAATAAGAAATCAGGATGAATTATCTCTGTTCTTTACCAACACAAGAGCACTGTACTGCTGTCAAGAACTAAAGTTGTTTCACATGTGTGCAAAGAAGTAGAATTTTTTCTCCCAGTAGAAGTTTAGTTTGGTAAGGGATATTTTCCATAATTCAAAGATTTCAACAACCTATGCAATTTTCCAAAGGTCCTCTTGATAGATCTAAGCTAGGAAGGAACCTAACTGTTCTGAGAACCAACTATGGTGTTATCCAGTTGTGTATTAATCTCGGGTAGTTTGGCTGCTAATTTTAAATGGAGGTCATTGATTCTGAACAGTAATAGAAGAACTGACGCAGATTTCTTTATTCTGACCCAAGTGAAACACTGCTCTGAAATTTCAAGGGCATGTGGTTTCAATAAATCTCAATATTCATTTGTTTTGGCTTTCAATGTGACAAAAAATCTTAGAGGCTGTTTCAAGACCCAACTTCATGTTGCAGCAGTTTGAATTTCAGTATAATTCAGTATAATTCACGGAAAACATTTAAGCCACTTCTTTTTTTTTTACATAGAAGAAAGTAAAACAGTTTTTTAGGGCTATGAGCTTCTCTTGCTGAAAACTTGCCTTGTGAAAAACCACAATTTTTATGTCCCAACATACCAAATTATGATTAAAGTGGAAAATGCATAATTTTTCTAACTAAAGACATACTTGTTATTAACAAAATAATAATCATAGTCCTAATGGCAGGTTAAGTTTTCACTGACTTTTAACAGTGGGCACATGTGCCAGCCATTGATCCAGACAGTGCTCGTGATTCTGTATTCTCTAGTCATGAAGAGTATAATCACAAGCCTTCGTTAACTTCATTTGTTTATTATAAGATGTTTAATAGTTGTATAATTTTATATGGACCAGGAGACTTGTTATACCTGGTGGTTGAGAATTTTTCAACTCTCTGACATTGCACTTGCTTGTAAACATATGTAACCATCAGGTTTTAATTCTAGACTCTGAGACCCAAACAGCTTTCATTGAACATTATTCTTGTATCCGATGCAAAACTTAGACGAGGCTCAGAGTCACAGTTTCAGTGAGTGTTGGAGATGTTGAAATGAATCTTAGTCCCAAAAAAAGAAGCTATGAGGGCTTCTAAGATAATCATGGTGGCAGTTCGGTTTTTCATTTCTTCACGTCTCTTGAAAACTAAAAAAAAAATGCATAGTAAATAAAAACAAACAAAAATAAGCACATATTGAGTGAAATTAGGATACATAGGAAACTCGTAAATGCCATTATTAAGTATTCTGAAAAGCACTGGGTTAGCAGAAACAGGCCATTTCCACAGGCTCTCACAGGAAGAGATGTTGGGGCAGAGAAAACAGATGGGAAGGACGTGGCGACTGGAAGGCAGAATTCAAAAATAATTTCTCCAGATATTTTTCACTTCCAGAAAGAGAACTCCACTCGAAGCAAAACTACCAGGAGAAGAGCAGAAATTGTAACAGGTTTGAGTGCTGCAGAAAGCAGAATGAGAAAAGGCAGATCTCAGACAACACCATTAAAATAATGTGGAAGTACGATAAACCAAGGCACGGCCTAAAATTCAGGGACTATGTCCTTTAGTAACTGCAGCTGGCGTTGGAATCAACAACTACCAATGAATCATAGAATAGCAGAGTTCTAAGAAAGTTTGATTTAAAAATGGAGAGAAGGGGGTAGTTACACAAAGACACCTTTTTAAAAGAGGAGTTTATTCCTATAGCAGCCAATATAGGTAACCAGATTCCAACAAGAATATCTCCTTCGCCAGAGCCACCAGTTCATCAGGTATAATTTTATCTTCTCTGTGCTGGCAGGTGATAGATTTGGCAAATGTTTTGCTGTTATTAAATATGGGCTGCCATTTCCCCTACCACTAATAATTTCCTGTTTCTAGTTTGTCAGCAGCTCATTTTGTTTTGCTTTGGCTTTTTTTGTTTGTTTTGTTTTTCCTACTCTTTTAGTCTCTGCCAACTGATCCTGTATAGTCTCGAGCTTCCACATGCTGTCCAGTTCCACAGCAACTGTCACATGTTCCTGGTTTTAGTACAGCCGTGCTATACTTCCAGGTAACAATGTTCCTAGCAGTTATCTAATATTGCATAACAGCCCTATAATTAAATGGATAAAAACAGTGATTTAATGTTTCTTATAATTTTGTGGGTTGGTTAGGCAATACTACCTCATATGGGCTCACTTAAGTGGCCACTGAGACTCTGTTTACTTGTGTTCATTCATTCTTAAGAAATTTAAACTAAGCTCCTTCATATGGTGATGGCAACATTCCCAGAGGGCGAGTCCCTGTGGATATGTGCTTATCAAGTCTCTAGGCTTATCACATTTGCTGATGTCCTATTGGCCAAAGCAAGTCACATGCATGTATCATTACACAAGGAAGCCAAGCAACTTGAAACTTGCACAGGTGAATTAGAAAGGACACTGTGGACTGTGTTTCTTGGAAGTGAAATAATGAACCATAACACAATCTTTCCCAAAACTTTTGTAGTGACCCATGTAACTAAGCCAAGAGTCAGTAACCAAGGGGACTAGAGAAAGGTATGGATATCAGGATGCATGATTAATTGGGAATCATCAGTTAAAAATAAGCCCCATGAATGATAAAAATAGAAATGAAAAAATGATAAATAAGAAATTAGGGGAAATGTGATAGCTTTAGAATATAGGCCAAGAAGAATAAAGAAAACTGTAAAAACAAAGCAAAACAGATATTGTAGATATGTAATAATATAATTAATACAATTTTCGAAAATAAAAGGAACATCAGTTTCCAAGTTGAAAAGTCACTAAGAGAAAATTGATTGACAATCATTAACACTGAGATATAGTTAGATAAAAATGAAAGAAAAATATTTTTATTTAGAGGGAAATGAATGTAAGATAAGATGAAGAATACAATAGAAAAGATGATTTTTTTAAAAGGCTATTTTAGGCAATCAAACCAAAAGATGAAGCTACACATGGTTGGGGAGGGCATGCAGCCTGATTACCCAGGATTATAAGCCCAGTGTATGCCTGCTGTTCTAAACCAACCATAAATAGTGACTTCCTTCCCTCTCCAAAGGTGGTTTGGATAAAAGTGTATAGTTACTGTTTGTTTTAAGGAAAAGACAGTACAATTTCTAACAGATTTCTTTTTTTTTTTTTTTTTGAGACAGAGCCTCAAGCTATCCCCCTGGGTAGAGTGCCATGGCATCACAGCTCATAGCAACCTCCAACTCCTGGGCTCAAGTGAGTCTCCTGTCTCAGCCTCCCAAGTATCTGGGACCACAGGCGCCTGCCACAATGCCCGGCCATTTTTTGGTTGCAGCCAGCATTGTTCTTTGGCAGGCCTGGGCTGGGGATTCGAACCCGCCACCTTAGGTGTATGTGGCTGGCATACAAATATTTAATGTCAGCAGAAAAGAGAGAGTCAAGATACTTACAAACAATCAAACTTTTCTTCAAATCTAAATTTTAAAACAGATTTGACCCTGGAAATAAAAGAAAGTTTTAAAGAATAAATTGTATCTTTTCTAATATTTTAAGGAAGAGAAGACATCTTCCTGAGGATATTAATGAAAGATCAACTCTTGTCAAAAGAAAGATTTCAGGGGAAACTTCAGCAAAAGGACTTGCAGTGACCATTGAATATGCATAGCTCTGATTAAGGTGAACAAAAATGTGTCAAAATTGAATATATTACATGTTCTGGTAGAGCAGAAATGAAAAAGTAATGACATAGGGAAGGATAAAAAGAAAACACGTAACGTAGAATAAGATGGACATTGATTCATCTGTACCTCATCTAAAAATGAAAGGATATAATTTCATGTAGATAAACAGTAAAAGTTAAGCCAACTTATCAATACAGGGAAAAAACAAAGAAAAATAATTTCATGGATTAAACTTAGATGGTGGGTGGAAAATGATGAGAGATGGGTAGAAGATAACACAAGTATAGTCAAAGGCTATTCATAGTATGGAGTTAGTGGATGCTGCTGAAAAGATAGGTAAAGAGTATTACATAAATATATGTTAAAGGAAACCACTATAATCAAAAACAATAACCTTTATAAATATCACAATTACTACATACAACACAAAGAAAATATACTCTATTAATAAACACAAAAACAACAAAATAATAAATTAAAAGTAAACATACTTGTTATATTAATAAATATAAAAAAGCCTAACTCACTTATTTAAAGGAAAAGGATTTATATACAGAATTGAAAAGCAAAAGTTAGCTCTAATATGTATGAGAAACAAAGTGACTGTAAAGAACAAGGAGAGGAAAAAGAAAGGAGTAAGTGGGGTAAAGATACACCAGGTCAATGCAAACACACAGAAACCAGGAGTCACCGCGTTAATTTCAGATAAGATCGAATTTAGGTCAAAAAAGTATATCTGATGTAAAGAAGAACAGTTCATAATATTAAGGGTATAATACACAATACGCATAAGACATTATAAACACCTATGCACCAAAAACTAGCAATTTTTATAAATCAGAAATCATGCCAATATCAAGAATAAACTTAAAAATAATCAAAGACTTCTACTTACTACTCTCAATCTAAGACAGAATAAATGGACAAAAACACTCTTAAGGATATAGGATTTCCTAACAACATAAGCAAGAAAATTTATGTTGAATTCATTATTATCTCAATAATAATATTGCCATGTGATATTAAAAAATATGTTTCTGTATTTCTATAAAGCAAGTGTCTATCAATTTAAAAGTGAATATTATAGAAAATGTCACATTTTCTCATACTAATGTGATAAAACTAGACATGATAATAAATTATTATACCTAGGGTTAATTAATTTTTTTCAAATCCTCTTACATTAAATAATGTTGTCAGAGTTTCCTGAAAACAGTATCCCAACCTATGGGATGGAGTTAAAACAGAGCTCAGAGGAAAATTCATAGTGCTAAATATTTATATTTACACAAAAGAAAGAATCAAATAAACTAAACACCTGAATAGATTTGTTTTAAAAAGGAAAAAAAGTTCACATATTTTATATTTTTTAAATGTTGAGTTTTTTTATTAAATCATAGCTGTGTACATTAATGCAATTATGGGGTATAATGTGTTGCTTTCATATACAATTTGAAATGCTTTCATCAAACTGGTTAACATAGTCTTCACTTCATTTTCTTAGTTATTGTATTAAGACATTTATATTCTACACTTGGTAGATTTAACATGTACCCTTGTAAAATGCACCATAGGTGTGGTCCCACCTGACTATCATTTTTAATGAACTATGACTGGTTAGGAATTCTCAGAACCCAATCCAATTGGGCCTGGGGAATTTCAGGTGAAGGCTAAATATTAAAAATATTGCATGTCTGTTTTATCGTGTCTTTAAAGGAATTCACTAGAATTAATTTCAAAAGCTCCCCAATACTCACATTTATAATTAATGTCCTGCTTTCGCATTAGACTCTAATAATTCCAGAGCAAGTCAAGATCTTAAACTTTAATACAGTAAATCAAATACTGCAGTTGGGGATAATCATGAAAACAGCCAAATGTCATCAGTGTTTCTGTGTGCCTGTACATTGGGTAGCTTTTAACATGGGGAAACATTTAGTTAAAAAACTTTTTTTTTCCTTTTTCATAAATCATAGATCTTCAGTGAGTCTACATGGAACATTCAGAAAGTAATCAAGGCATTACAAAAAGTTATTGGTAAACGTGATATGTTTTAGTTTAAATTATTCTGGAAAAGCAAATTGTCCTCCATACCCGCCACAATTACCCTTTGTGTCTGCTGTTGCTCTGTCGGTGTCCCCATGCCCTTCCCAGCAGTTCCCTTCTCTCCGATTATCTAAATACTGTCCCCTTTTAAAGAATTAGTAAATTCTTTTTTGTGCAGGGAGCCTTTCCAGACTATTTGAGGGTGTACTGATAGGTTTATTTCCTGACCTTCTATGCTTCATAATCTTTAACCTACATTCTGCCATTTTATTTCATGCCATTATTTTCTATGTTTTATATTCTGCAATGTAAAATACTAGCTTTTTATGTCTGTCAGAATGAGCATTATAGATACACGCATAGTGGGCAGTGAGAGAGTGACATGGAGATTTCATAACTGCGGAAGATCTCTTGCAAATGGTTGCCTGTGCTGTCTGAGGATCCCCTGGGAACAGTTATTCCACTGGGTCATAGAGTGTAACACATTATTTCCCCGTATCGGCTCATATCTTCCCTCACAGGAAGGGAGACTGGGAGTTTTGCGTAGTATAGTTATTTGTTGATCTGGAGATTTTCATAGATGGTGAAGAGAGAAAAAAAGAGTTTGAGAAAATAAGGAAAAAAAGGGAATGTAGAGATATTAATGATGGTCGTCATCAATTTAAAAATTTCCCAGCTTTTATGTATAGTTCTATGATTTTTTTTATCTTTTCTCCTTATAAACTTGAACATTGATTATAGAAAAGAAACACATCCGAAGATTATATACCTATCGCAGCGTCTGATACGGCCTTAGAAATAAAGACATTTCTGAGGGATGACTGTTGCGAGACAGCGTTTTTCATCATTTCTATTTTATTCTATAATATGAAAAGTTTAGTTTCTCCTAATAAATAGTAGTATAGTACTAATTAATTTTAATGTAAGCAAAATATTAATATTTTACAATTTAAAAGAGAGGAAAATACAAATTATAAAAAAAAATTAAGAATAGCCAGATCTATCTTTGGGCAAGAAGCTGAGGGATTGCCCGATGTCAACATCCATGCCAGTAACATTTTTTGTAATGACTCTACTGTGCTGATCAAGTCTTTTTTTTCCTCTGGCTTTTACGGTAGGAGGCACTATGGGGAAGGTTTGGCGCAGTCCACATCTCTAAGGTATTTGCCATTTAAGTGATGGGACAGGAGAGAGCCCTGGCGATGAATATTAATGGGAGTTTTCTATGTGGCAATTCGAGTGCTAAGCCCTGGGTTTCAGTTGATATTGTCAAGACTATCCTGCTAAGATTTCTATTTTATTTTGAAAATTCTCCCCTTGGCAAGAAACAAAAAGAGAGGCACAAAAAGCCAAGCCATGCTTTCCCTTCTTCCTGGCATATTTCCTTTACCTTCCAGGGCTTTTCATTCCAGCAGAGACGTAATCCCTCCTTTCTGCACTGCCACTGTGCCAGGAGCTACTTCTGTAACCGTCCTTATTACTTGATTCTGTCACCCTTACAAGAGAGCATTCACCTTGATGTAAAGGCTATGCCGTTTTACCTCTATATCCTTAGTACCAGATACAGAACTTGGAACAAAGTGGGATCGTTTCTTGAGTAAATAAATCAATGCTAGTTTCTCCAAAAAAAAAAATCAAAGACTATGCAGAGAGGTTACCTTATTCACAGAAATACAGATTTCCTCTTAAACTCTCAAGGGTTGGATGTACTCTGTGAAAAAAACAAAAATAATAATCCAGGGCTTTAGAGCCACAAGTCTTCAGGATAGAGACTAGGACAGTGACACACAGCCACCCAACACACTGTGAGTTGTAACTCTCACTCCAAGAGGTGGCGCATAATGAAAGAAGAAACGACTGATAGGAAGGTTTAAGGAAATAAATGGTGGTCCGTGTGCAGTTACTTAAAGACTGTTGGCATATTCCAGAAATAAACTCAACTCTATACTTTAAGAATAACTTCCTAAAGAGGGAACATTCTTTTGATGCCTTGAGTGCTGAGCTCTCTCAGCTTCGCAGACGATTCACTCAGATCCAGGAGAGGGTCTGGGACTGTAGTACAATCTTTTTCATTCTTTCCTTTTTGTGTGTGTTAAATGGTCTCTCTGGAGCTGTGCTCTCTCTCTATTTCTGCTTCTCTTTTTCTGTGCTGTTATTTCAGAGTTAGCTCAGCGCAGTTCATAATAGTTGTCAAGATGAGAGAGAATTACTTTTTAAAAGACTTAGATTTTTTTTTTCTCTTAACCTTCCTTTTCACATCAGCTATTTCCACAGCTAATAAATTTTAAACTGTGAAAACTGCTTTGATCAATTATGTATTTAGGTTTTTCATAAACATGCTGATTTTATTACTTATGGAAATGATTAAGAACGCATTTGTGGAGGATTTCTCTCGTACTGTCCCCAAGTGAATTCTTTATGTTTGCAGAGATTGCCCTATTTACTGATTTTATGAGGATCTTGCAGATATTTTTATTTTCACGAAATAAATAAGGATGTAGGTATTGTTTAAAAAAAACATTTCTCAACACACAAATATTCATGCTGACAAATAATGGCTAGAAATGCGACAGCAAATTCTCCCCTTCAAGATAAACCAGGTAATTCCACACCTGCCCAGCCCGCAGAGGTGGTCCTCAGGGGGGTGCCTGTAGGTGGCAGCAAAATGCACCTACAAAATAATACCAACAGCATAATTAAAGCCAAAGGACAAATTAAAAATAGTTTCATTGTCGTGTTCAAAGTACTATATATTTAGCTTTAGGCAACAGATTTATTTTAAAGACAAAAAAAGAGCAGGCATGGTGTGCATCTGGGAACGGAAATTAGATAACCTCACAACACAAAGGGCAAAAGGCAGACCCCCTTACTTTACATGACTGGATTTAGAAAGCAGGTAATAAGGGGTTGTGTAAAAGATACAATTGTCACTGAGGGTGGCTCAAAGGTACATGGCAAAAGCTTGACGTTTCGAGTTGCGTTTTGCCTTCTGTCATTTCGGTTTCAGGTTCCATAGCAGTGAATTCAGAATGCTGAACTCACACAAGCCCCAGATTTGGGGTACTCGGTACGTTTTAGTAAAATAAAGTGCCAAAAATGCCCTGTGATTTTTTTTTTTATTTAAACTTGTTTTTTTTGTCATCAGTATCGTCCACAATTTTATTCCAGAAGGAAACAGCCTGTTTTCTATCATATGTCAGGAATACCACCTCCTCTGCGTGATATGGGACTAACACAGCTTCACGCCTTGATTTCAATTGGCCAAATGGAGCTGTCTGAACACTTAGGTGGGGTAATCGGGGCGGGGGCGTGTTAACCAGTGACCGCGCACCGCAGAGAGGGGGCCGGGCAGCATTGTCTGCTGACTCATTGGGGCAGCATTGTCTGCTGACTCATTGATAGCGGAGGGGGAAACTGACCTGTAAAATGGAAGGTGGAAGAGAAGCACGCCGCTGAGGAAGAACTTCCAGAAAGAAGAAATATGCGGAGCTTTGGTAACCAGGAAGTGTCATCCTTCCAAGGACCAGGACCTGCCGAGCACCAATAATCTGTGCATATTGGTGTGGAAAGGAAGAAATGATTCGAAATTTATATAATGGAGGAGAAAATTAACTCTTTGATTTCAAGGATAGCTTTCCTGCAATTGGCCGAATATCAGCCGCTGATTCTGTGGACAAATTCTTAATTGATAGTATAACTGCTGATGTTACTTTCTAAATTGGATCCAGAGTTTGCTACGTTCTCTCAGGGAGATTGAGAGTAGCTGAATAGTCACTCTAGATCTCATTCCTGCTGCGTTCCTCACTTGATATTTACCATCTTTGGGATGTTTTTTATTGCGGTAGAGGAAATAAACAGGAATGTGTGTGAATTTTTAAAATGAGTGAGAAAGCTCAGGGCAGACACTGTCCATTTCCTATCCCCCTCCTCTTTTCCTAAAGGTCGAAAGGGTTCAAGAACAAACGCAATCATTTTTCCCTTCTTTTTACCCTAATAAATCATTCTGTTGTTAATATAATCCGGTCTGTTTTGACAATATGCATTCAAAAGCAGGATTAGGGAACTGCCAAGTGATATAAGAAAAATAAAATCCAAGTCGGAGGGGAGATTCAGTCAGGTGGAGTGATTGATTTTCTTTATATAACTCTTACTGATACACTAGAGGACAGAAAATGCCATTCTAAACAGAGAAGTGAATTTAATTCTTCTGCGTTACCTGGAGAGAGTAGTTACAACCACGTCCTGACAAATACATTGGAAGGGTAACTGGATGGTGGGAAGAAAACACCCCTCAACTTCTATCATGGTCGTTGTCTGGCCTGGTCTTGTTTTCACACTTGCTAAGAATGATCCTGATCTCTGACTGATAAGCGTGCAACTGCCCGGACTCAGTGTGCACAATCTGTTGGTTTTGCACAAATCAATTTTTTTTCTGGGGGGCGGGAGCACCAGTGCTTTTGTTTACTACACGGAATGGGGGCGTGGAGGTTCATGGGGCTATGGTGGGGGCACTTATTCCCTGTCTCATCAGTACATTCAGCACCACTGCAGACCTGGGCCTCACCCTCATACCCAGGAACGGCCAGGCAGCCCCCCTCCCCTGGAGCAGTGCTGAGAGCCTCCTCAACACAATCAAGGTTATAGGTAATAAAGCCATTACACAGAAAGAGAGAGAGAGAGAGAGAACTAAATTGACATTTAGCTCTGCCTTGTAGCTTCTACCTTTTCTTTCTACATACATTTTTAGTAAATGTCAAATGTTCTATTTAAAATTAAAAAAGTAAAAAAAAAAGAATCTGAGTGTCCCTGTCCATTTTGGCCATTGTAACAAAAAGAGCATACACGGGGGTAGCTTACAAACGGTTTTATTTCTCATAGTTTTAGGGGCTGAGAAATCCAAGATCAAGGTACTGGCAGATTCTGTGGCTGGTGGAGGCCCCTTTCTTGGCTTATGTTCAGGTATCTTCTGTGTCTTATGAGGACCTCAGGGGTGGGGTGGGGCTCTCTGGGGTCTCTTTTATAAGAGTCTCACCCCATGACCTAATCACATCCCATCATCCCTACCTCCTAATACATCACATTGGAGATTTGAATTTTGGAAGAACACAATTACTGGTCAATAGCACAAGTTTATGTAGGCCAGATTAAAAAAAAAATGGAAGATTTTTTTTTTCTATTTCATAAAAGAATTTAGAAAATGTTTGTTTTATTTCTTCTGTAATTGTTTGTAGGAATTCACTTCTGTATCCAGTGAACCTGGGATTTTTTTATGGGAAGGATTTTTTTTTTTTTCATTTTTTGTTGTTGCAGTTTGGCTGGGGCTGGGTTTGAACTCACCCCCCTTGGTATATGGGGCCAACACTTACTCACTGAGCCACGAGCACCACCTGAGAAGGATATTTTTTAATGGACAACTATTAATGTACATGAATAAAGGTAAAACTGTTCAAAAAAGTATTTAAGGACTTGAGCACGGCTTTACACAAACTGTTGGTTTTAGGGTTTGATTTCTGAGAATATTATAGTTAGAGAAGTGTAAGAGAAGAGGTCTGGGACCAAGTTCAAGCTGAAGTTTGAAAGGGCAAGTTGCAAGTCAGATGCTAAACAGAGTAAAAGCCCAGAAGGAAAGAGTCAGTGTGATGTTTGAAGAGTGCATCCCGGAGCTCTTGAGTTAGTAGACACGGGGTTGGAGAGAGAGCCGGTGGGGAGCAAGTGAGCAGGGCTCTGAATAATCACAGCCAATAGCTTTGGGCAAATGCAACTTCTTTTAATCTTCTGGTGGGTGATGGTGGTGCAAGAGACTGATCACCTAAAAAGGCCAGATCCTCCTCTTTAAACAGCAAACACATAAACATCACGTGTTGAGCTGAGAATTTCACCCACTTCTGGGAACTGTGCAATTGCATTTTCACCTTGGTACAGCCTCCTGTTTTTGAAACATAGTGATTTGATATAAACTGTCATCTCCTAGAGACAACCTGACAACAAACACAGCTAATCATTTCATCCTGAACTGCGGCTGGACGGTGGAGAGTAATTAGACACATGCCTGGTGGAGACTTTGCATTATGAAGTGCACGGGAATTTGCTTTGAAGGGAAGAAACAATTAGAGATGGAGATTTAAAGAAGACTGTAAGAAGCAGGGGGTCTCTCATGTTTTATTTCCTAAAGCCAAAAAAATTCCTGTAAAATCCCTACTTAACTTCATTCTTAAGCTAGAGATCAAGCCTTTTGAAGAATAGGCATACCTTAAAATCAATCCTCATGGCATTGCTAGGATCAAAGAAAAGATACGCTCTAAGGGCCCTGCTGCTTGAATTGTTGACCCAGGTGGACCACAGCTGACTCACAGGAGTAAAGGTATCTAGAAAAAATAATCTGAAATCCCTCCTCCTTGAATAGATGCCTTTTGGGAACAGAGAGGCTGGCAGAAGGTCTTCCATGGCTGAC
Source organism: Galagoides demidoff (assembly GCA_963574575.1). Classification (NCBI taxonomy): domain Eukaryota; kingdom Metazoa; phylum Chordata; class Mammalia; order Primates; family Galagidae; genus Galagoides; species Galagoides demidoff. Next base: position 8,932 of record CAUYQV010119668.1, on the reverse strand, counting down.
CCTGGCACTTCCCAGATCCTAGAGTCTCATTCTAAGGAAAATGCATAGAAATGCCTACAAGTCCATATTATAATTGATATGTAACAATTATATCATGCATAGCATTCAAGGAAGTCATTGTTTAGGTAAAACATTTCAAGTATTTTTTTCTCAGATAAAGCAAAACAACTCAGTGTCCCCGAACGTGCTTTAAATTGAGACTTAATTAACTGCCCTCCTTTTCTTAACAACACATTTGCATGACACCACTGATGGCTGCCCACAGAATATTTGTATCTTCTTTGAACTTAGAAATCATGATCTTGTTTCATATCACTATTAATAAAGAAAACATGAAAATTCTCAAAGTTTCTGACTCTGCCATCATGCGTTTATTCAAGATTCTATTTAAATGAGTCTCTGTCCTGTACGATCAGAAATGATTATGTTATTATAATTGTCATTTGTGCCCCTCTTGGTATTTCTGAGCATTCTAGAGGGAAAGCTCCAATGTCCGAAGTGCCACCTGCCACCTTTGCTCCTCTGATGAGCTCTCTTCTCTCTCCTGGTTGCCCATGATCTGGTGCTCTCCTGGACTCTTTCTAGCCCACTTTGCTTCGCAAACTTGGGGAGAGACAGGACAACTTGCTTCCGGGGCATCACTAATAATAAAGTTGATATGTTTAATTTCCAAGGTATAAAGATAAAAAAAGGAAATCAGAATGCAGAAAAGAGGCTAAAAATAGATATTATTAGATAAGACAGCTCCAAAAATGTGTCATCTACTCCCAGTCGCGGGGACCTCAACTATCATTTCAATGACATAGGACATAGAGATACTCTTGCACATGCTTCCCCCTCAGATTCCACCTCCTTTTCCATCTCTTTTTGCCACACTACAGTGTTCTCTGTACTGGCCTTCCCCAGATATCTAGCTTCCCACCTTGAGGCTGGTGTATGTTCAGAGCATTTTCTCTCTCCTACCCGTCGTCAGCCTTGGTTGTTTTAGAGTCATTCTTTTGCAAATCCAAATGGTTCATTAAAATGTTTTTCCTAAACAGGACAAGAATGATGCAAAAAAATAATTCTGCTCCCACCTCTGCAACAACATTAGTCCCATGAACTACAAGTAGCTTTAAAGATAAGGAATCTGGCATGATTCCTGATTCAGTATCAATCCCTCCGATTCTAACTTCAGTAATACAGAACATCCTGTTTACTTTGCCCCTGTCAACGTCCTCTTTCACTTTGTTTAACAGCAATTTTTACGTGTTCGTCATTCTAGTTGAGTCCCTACCCAAACCACACCCACATACCTAGAAATTGTAGTGCAAAATTATTTTTAATTGGGAGGGGGGGCGTTAAGTAGCTTTTGCACGATCACCCTCCACTTTCAGCCTTTCTGCTTTACATTTAAACTTAACCGCATTCCCACCATAGTTACTCCTTCCTTGCAGTCTCAGAGGATGTGATGCTTCTCTTTCTACTGAGGGCAAATCCTCCAGGTGAGCTCTGGGTTTTATCGTTCCCCTGTGAAATCCCTCAGATAGTTGTTTCATTGTCCACTTTCTCTTCTATTTCAACTTATCCCACTGTAATGATTACTTCCCCTGAAGATCAGTAAAACTCTAAGTTGCTTTTTGTTTGTTCTGTTTGATTTTTCTTTGCGGGAAGATCTCTCTCTTTTGCCAAGACTAGCATGCAATGGCGTCATTGTAGCTCACTGCAACTCCCAACTCCTGGGCTCAAGGGTTCCTCCTGCCTCAGTTTCCTGAGTAGCTGGGACTATGGGCACGCCTGGCTAATTTTTGATTTTTTTTTCTTTATTTTTGTAGAGATAGGATATAGCTATGGGTAATTTTTGCTTTGCTCAGGGTAATTTTTGTTGTTTGCCTTGTTTTATTATCCTGGTATTTCCTAGTACTTCCTCTTGGCTTGAATGCCCTGGGTCTTAGTGTATTATTCTTTATGCTTTATTCTTCTAGGCTTTTATTTTACAGTTAAAAATTCTATCCTCTGATATTTTATTTAGTATTTTTACCTACATTTTTTAGTATTATTATATTTTCAATTTTTGGTGCTTCCCTCACTCTGTTTTAAATATCATAGTTTCGCTAATGTTGTAGACTAAGTTGGAAGGATTTCCATCAGTATATTAGACAGCAATTAACTGGATAGTTGGGATGAGGATTCGGAGCAATTTGTACTACACAGGGATACCTGTTTCCTAAGAAGTTAGAACACAGCAGTGTATGTAGCTCAGTCACATTTTAGAGACATTTCATCCTTTGATGTGTTTCCAACATTTTAGTCATTTGATGTTCAGGTTTGTCCTTCTTGAGATAATTTAAATAATTTGTTTTGCTAATGACTTTTCACTCTGAATTTTATTTTTGTAGTAATATCTCTATATATATATTTCTATTACTTGTGTGCATTTTTCCTAATACGGCTTTTGTTCCATCATTTACTTTTACATGTTCACTGCCACATGTTTTTAGGTATCACTTATATGTAAACAGAATACATAATTTTCTTATTTGAAGAAAGGGTCCTTATCTATTAGAAAATTTCATCTATTTAAAGCTAATTTGAATACAGTTTATGTTTTCCTTCTTTTTTATTTCAGTTTATTGTGTTTGTTTCATTTCTTCATTTGTTTCTTCTTTCCTCTCATCTGCCCTTTTCAGATCAACATAGTTTTTCTTGTTTTATTTTCCCTCAACTGGCAGCTTAACAGTTGCACATACTCATTATGCTTGCTGTGGTTACTATACAAATTTAACGTAAATTTTTAACCTTATGTATTTTCTGATTACCTAGGGTTGACTTTTAGGTAGATACTCTTGTAGGTAAGAGACAGAGAAGGCTTAGAGTTCTGTTTTCCTTTAGTGATCACTTCCCATGTTAAGATCATTTAGTATTTTATTTCAAGATTTATTCTTTTGTATTATATATTACACAATGTACTGTGTTACTAGTGTCTTTACTTTTATATTCCACATTTTCTCATTTTGAATATTTTCAGTTTTGATGAAACATGCAGACATGGCTCAGAGATCCTGCAGGTAAATAAACAAATTCACAGGAAAGCAAGTCCCATAAATGTTCTACATGCCCAGTGCATAGGAAAGTTACGTATGTGTTAGACTATAGTTTATTCAGTGCATAATATTATGTTTAAGAATGTACATACCTCAATGGAAAGACTTTATTGCTAAAAAAAAGTCAAACATGAAAACCACATCCATATCTTCACACATCTCTATCAGAGCTCTTAAAAGATCAGATACATTATCAATGAGCAGTATTATTTTGGGAGAAGCCTTTTTTTTTTTCCTGAACAATAGGATTTAACAATGGGTTTAAAATAGTGAATCATGCTACAAACAAATATGTTGTCAACTAGGGATGTTGTTCCATTTATGAAACACAGGCAGAATAGACTTAGCATAATTCTTAAGGGCCCTGGGATTTTCAGAAAGGTAAGTTTCAACTTAAGTCACCCATTGCATTAGACCCTATACAAGAGGGTCAACCTGTCCTTTGACACTTTGAAGCTTCGCATTGACTTCTCCTCTCCAGCTATTTAAATCCTAGATGGCATCTTCTTCAAATAGAAAGATGTTTCATCTACACTGAAACTCTGCACACCTGCCCTCAGTAATGGCCCTAGCTAGCTCTCCTTAATACAGTGCTGTGGCGTTCCCATCAGCACTTGCTGCTTCACCATGCACTTTCATGTCACGGAAATGGATTCTTCTGTTAAATGTCATAAACCAACCTCTGCTAGTTTCAAAATTTTCTTCTGCTGGTTTCTTACCTCTCTCAGGCTTCATAGAGTTGAAGAAAATTAGAGTCTTACTCTGGGAGTAGGCTGCGCCTTAAGCAGACATTGTGGCTGGTGTGATCTTGTATCGACATCACTAAAACTTTCACGATATCAAAAATAAGAGTATTTTTCTTTTTTATTATTTGTGTGTTCATCAGAGTAGTACTTTTAATTTTTTTCAGGTAAAAAGAATTGTTTTTCTTTATTATATTTTACCTCACTTATAAGTGTTCTTTTTATTTATTTATTTTATTTTATTATTATTATTTTTTTTTTTTTTGCGGTTTTGGCCAGGGCCGGGCTTGAACCCGCCACACCTGGTCTATGGGGCCAGCGCCCTACTCCTTGAGCCACAGACACCTCCCATAAGTGTTCCTTTTAAAATAAATTTTATTAAATATATTATAGACAACACACACATATTTATTGTGTATATATATTTATATATATTGTGTATATGTATATATATATATATCTCCTCGATGTCCAGTAAATTTATGTCATATGGTTTCTTTAACAAACTGTTTCCTTGGGAGGTTTCTTTACTCATTCTTCTAACTCACTAATTTGTCCTTAGTTGTGTTGGGGAAATATAATTAAAAATGAAAACAACGACAAAACCGTTTGTCACCCCAGAAGACCTCCTCATGAAAGTAGAAGAGAAAGAAATGAGTTTAGTTATTGAACAATCATTAAATCAGAATGTGATGTACATCCCAGGGAATCTTCGAAGGGTTTCAAAGACAGAAAGGAATCTCACCCATTTGCATAACCCAGCAGATACAGTATGTTACATATAAATTCTTAAGATAAAACACTAGTCCTCAATTAAGAGGACTTGATAGTACTAGTAGTCACATATCTTTCATCTTAAATTCACTTGATAATCGGATTGACTGGGTATGTTAGCCAATTGGCTTTATCAAAAAAGAAGAGCAAACTTCTCATACCTTTATGTCAGAAGGAAGTTTTGCAACTTGGTGGGAATAAGCCCACCAATGTTAGGCTCATTTCATTCCAGGGAAACTGAGAGATGGGGCACTATCTCTCTAGATGATTCCATCTCAAACAATGGCTCTGAGACCCTTGAAAAAGATATTTTGGGTTATAAAGTTAGAAAGAGTCTTATTTCGTCTTAAAAAGATTTACATACATTTCAAAAATATAGCAAAAGAACTTGAAAATACAAGTTTTCTAAAGTAAATGCTCTAACAAAAGTGGGGAGTCCATCCTTTTATTTTCAATGGGAGGCATTAAGCTTCTTATTTTTGTCTTTTCCCTTACAGTTGAGACTATTTTCATTTTTCAAAGTCTCTATTGTGGGTTTTTTTTGTTGCTTTCTTTTTTAGTATCCTGTTCTCATTTTATGAATGCAATAACTGTTTGAAGTTTTTTGAAGATAATATGCTTGCTTATTTTGTGTTTATCCTGAGTCCATATTCTTCAATATATGCTTCATTTTATTTGGTATAGTTTGGTGCTTCTCTTCCATGGCTTATTTGCCATATTTTTAATAGAAGATTTCTGATTACTTCTTTCTGAATGTAGGTTCCAGCTCTAGGAGTTTTCCACTTGTTATGTTTATGGAGGAAGGATATGATACACATATGCCAATGTGGGGAATCTGCTGATATTTTATAATCTAGGCTTAAGGATCTCTTTAGTTCCACTTAGATTGAGACATAATCTAGGGAATACTGCACCAGCCCAATTACTTGTGTGGTTTATCTGGTTCTAAGCACAAGCAGTGACCATTATTAAGCAGGAGCTGTAGAGATGGAGCATATACATAGGCACTGTGCTAATATTAATCTTCCTGGCAATTGTTGCCAAGTTATGTGTTCCTTATGTCACTTGATGTTAAATGTGAGCGTTCTGTGCCTGACACAATTAGTTATCCACCTGTCAGTTTGCACCTTTTCTTTCTTTTTTTTCCAGTTCTTTTTTTGCTGGGGCTGGGTTTGAACCTACTACTTTTGGTATATGGGGCTGGTGCCCTACTCCTTGAGCCACAGGTGCCGCCCTATACTCTTTATTTTTTACTGTGAGAAAGCTCTTTACTGGGGAGCTGCTATGTCCCAGAGTTCAAAGGATGATTAATACCTAACTATGGCAGTCTCCGTTATCTTTGTACATATATGTACTTGGTCAAGAAGTGAAAATGTAGTCCAAGTCTGGCCATAAAGAAACATAAGAGCCAAGGGAAAGTGTGGGAGGTAGATAAGTTGATCTCTCTGTAGGGCCCTCCAATTCAGGGTAGAACACACAGTTGGGCCATCCCGGTGGCTCCTCCCAGATCACTGAAGACTAACTAGACCACCTAAGACGAGAGAAGCCTGTGGGGAGCCCAGTCAGGGGAACAGGAACAGGACTATTGCTGCATGGGGGATCAACAGGACTGGCAGGTTAAAACCTCTGGACTCCTGATCAGCAGTTTAGATTAGGAAGTTAAGATATGATATCTGCCCTGCAGGGACTAAACCTGCTTTCCCCATCCCCATTTCAAATCACATATTATCAGACCATTCCAGACATTCCAGATTAACCAACCTTCCTGGGAGTTGAGGATTCCCTCTAATCCTTTTTTTAAGCACCATTAAAAACAAACAATCAAACACATCACCCCCAAACCCTGAGATTGGAATGGTGCTGCACTGCTTCAATCTGCCACTAGGTACGTGAGACAGTATATGCCTCTCCAGGCTTCTCCGCCTTCATGCATTAAGTTGACGTGAAGTTCCCTTCGTAGCTTCAGTGCTGTCTCCCTTGTTGGCCCCCAGCCTGGGTCAAGATCCCCTCAGTAGCCTGACTGGAAAGAATACTAAAGTCTCCTGCAAAGATTTTTCTTTTTTTCTTTCATTATACAAGAAAGAGCTACAAAAAAGCCTCCATTTTTTGTTCTTCCTTAGGAGGTTTCGGGTGAGGAGATGGTGTTTGGAGATATGAGAAACTTAATACAACCTTAATAATATGAAGATGCTGGCAGAAGAGGAATTTAGAGAGGCCTTGAAGGTCTTTGATGCTGTAGTGTGAACCCACAGAATCAACCCTGGAATGGTTCATATTTAGACTTTGCTATAGGTAACCTGATGTTATAATTTTTTTCCTATTCCCTTATTTTCATTTCAACACTCACTCTACTCTGCTTGCTGTATGTCAACAACTCTTCTTTTACATCACATGTTTTAGGCTGTCATTGTCTATTATGTTTCCTTATAGATCTGGTCTTAATATTTCAGGGGTTCTTTATTCTTGATCTGATTGGAGTACTTTGTTAATTTTAATCTTTTTGGCTCGGGGCCTATGGCTCAATCGGCTAGGGCGCCAGCCATGTACACCTAAGGTGGCAGGTTCAAATCCCCAGCCCGGGCCCGCCAAACAATAATGACGGCTGCAACCAAAAAAATGGCCAGGCATTGTGGCAGGCGCCTATGGTTCCAGCTACTTGGGAGGCTGAGGCAGGAGACTGGCTTGAGCCCAGGAGTTGGAGGTTGCTATGAGCTGTGATGCCATGGCACTCTACCCAGGGGGCTTGAGGCTCGTCTCAAAAAAAAAAAATTTTAATCTTTTTACAGGTTTTTCCTTAATAGCAATTACACAAAATGTGTACACATAACTCTTCTGATATGGAAGGGATGTGGAGCAAAATTGGACTATGAAGAAATAATGCCCAGCCTGTATCTTTCTACTGTCATCTGCTCTCAGCTTATGTTTACCCAAAACAAAAGTTCTTGCCCTCAAAATCCAGCTGTGTTGTCCTATCTTCTCATAATACTCTCCCAGTCTCCTCAAATTTCCATTTTATCCTTTGTGTAACCTGATTATTGTATTTACCACTCAGTATTGAAATTATATTACCTAAGGATTTCCTTCAGTTGAGTTTTAAAGTTGGCCTATCACACCATATTTTAATTTTGCAAATTGTCTTACTCAATTTATTCTTTGTCAAGCCTCAACATTTTCTGTTGAGTTCAATATATTCTAGTTCTTGATGGATTTACTTTGTACAAAAGGATTGGAATCTACAATGACATATCTTAACAAATTCTAAATTTTTCTCCTGGACTTTATCTGAAATACTTGAATCTAAGAGTGCTAGACTTACATCATCAAGATAACATATCACAGAGATTTTCACGGATATAAATCTAACGTGACCTTCTTTCTCTCTCCTTATTTATCTTACATAGCCATTTTTTTGTTTGTTCTTCCCTTTATAAATCAGATTACATCTGGACATTCTTATTGATATGATATTAAATGATTTGCAATTACATCTTTAGGGATCTGATATTCAATTTGGTTAAGTTTTTGATTCAACTAAGTTCACAAACAACTATTGGAACCCAGAATGTGATCATCTTTATGCCAAATCTATGTACAGATGTCAACTTTTCTTTGTTAGGAAACACATCTATATTTACATCTACATCATTACATAGGTATGTAGATTAATATATTTGTTTTAGGACTTTGATGCAAGTACTTTCAAATGTGATTTGTCTAAGTCTTTTTCTAAAAACAAACAAATAAATCTATGTATCCTTTATTTACAGGGGTATAGTATTGATACTGGATTCCATCACTCAGGGCTAGACAGGGAATTCCCCATTTTCTAGGCCCAGGTTAGCTCAGAGGTCAGACCCTCATTTCCAGGCACAAGCAGACTGCCTTCTGGGCTCTGATAAGATCATGAACAAAGCAGCCTGTGATGGTTTTTTGAATGGTTCCACCTTGGGTAGGACCACACACCCTAATCCCTTCTCAGGGACAAAGACTGTAAAGGACATGATAATTACGTTCATTCATTTGTTAATGCACTCATTTCCACCTACAGACTGCCAGCCCTGTGTAGTTCTCTAGACCTAATACCCCTAGATAAAAGAGCCCAGGTGGAGACTCCTGAGAGAGTTTTTCAGTTCTTTCCCCCTTCTAGAAGCGCTGGTGCTTTTTACTTTTTCTGTATTCCTTTCTAATTTCTTTTCTTTTTTTTTTTTTTAATTTTTTTATTGAATGATAACTATGTACACATTAATACACTTCTGGGGTACAGTGTGGGGTTTTCACATGCAATCTGAAATACTTCCATCAAACTGATCAACACAGCCTTCATGTCATTTT